>BMAU01006187.1:0-85449 GCA_019973935.1 Trichonephila clavipes | reverse complement strand
AAATAAAAATGTATATATTGAATATATATAATACTATGCATCTGAAGAAATAAATACATATGAAAAAAATACTTCAACACTACTGTACACATAAATATAACTGTTTGGTTTAGCAAAACATGGGGAATCTATGACAATATTAAGATTCCTATTTATGTAGCATAGTCATTAGTCCGTATGTAGATACAATTTTCATGACTTTGAAGGCAAGTACAGCATTTTGATCACCTGAATACTGCAGTTATTTACTATATCTTGCATTATTAAAGTATGTGTTTCTTTAAACATTATTTAATTGTTCTAAATCTACACCAAATTATTTGTTGACATGTTAATACAGAAGGAGCAGGCAGAGAAATTCGATTTCTCATATGAGAAGAAATAACACCTTCTGGCAACATTTTTGGAGTTTACAAAATGGGTCAGTGTTTTATTGACCTATTTTGTTTATTTTCAAAATAAACAGTTTTAAAAAATTTACAAAATACTTGTTGAATTGATTTATACATAATAAATGTCAAAAATGAAATATTAATCATGATATGTACAGATCAAAAATACAACATAAAATTATCATTTAGTTTCCAGATGAACTGCAAGACTTATCTGGATTATCAGGAGCACGAAATATAGCCAGCTTAAAATATTCATGTGCTGCTCTTGTAATAAACAAAGGTTTATTAAATAAATTAGCTGATGAAACAGCAAAATTCAAAATTTTCTCTTGATATGCAAGTCCATGATAAGGAGAAAATTCCTTCAAAAGTGCTAAGTAACTTTCAAGAGGAAAACTTATAGGAATAGCATCCAAAATTTCCATAAATGTCATAGATGAAAGATTACATTTTCTCATGAGTCCACATGCTTCTCTCGAAGTAGCAAAAATTGCATTGCAATGCATGTTCGTTAAAATATTCAATTTGGTAGCACTTCCAATTTCAGTATACACATATCGTACATGTTTAGCCATAGCAGCAAAATAGGACTCATAATCCCTAAAAAGTTCGACATCTCCAGAAACAGGAATTAATAGTGCTCCAGAATTTACCTGTTCTTTTGATCCACTTATAGACGCATCAAGGTATCTCCATCCTCTTTGCTTAAATTTACTTTCAAGTTCTTTAGGTATCACTATATCAAAGGTTGATAGTTCCACATAACTCTTATTTGAATTTTTAAATTTGTTCATGCCACTAAGAATACCATCAGTTCCAGAGAAAACAGATCCAACAGCTTCTGATCCAGAAATACATGAGAAGATGATATCACATTTTTCAAACAAATCAGCAGGAGTACAAGCTTGAACAGCACCAGTTTTAAAAAATATTTCACATTTCATTGTTGATCGATTCCATGTTGTGGCCTTGTATCCAGTAATAATAAGATTCTTCACAATTTTTGCCCCATCACATCCAGCACAATAAACCCTATTTTTTTACTAGTTGCTTCAATATCCTTTTTGTCTAATGGACAAAAGAAATCTTTTAAAGATATTTCTTCTGCCACAAAAGGAGATTCAGGAACACAGGTTTTTTTATTCTGGGGTTCGTTTTCAAAGGAAGAGGTATTTCCTCTTTTCAATCCATCAATGTTTAATTTATGAATAGGTAATTGTTTCTGAACTTTTCTAGGGATTTTTGGTATGTACCGCTTTGCAGTTTCGTATTTAACTTTACTTTCTAGTTTTTTATTGACTCTTTGACTATTCTTGGTACAAGATGGTGATTCTTCTGACAATTTAACACCACTTTCTTCCCGAATATTATTTCCTTTCACTTTCCTCTCCTTTTTATTGCCTTTTTGAAGAACTGGGCTTTCTTTCCTGATTTTGTCAACTGCCTTTTCGTATATGACCGATTTAATTTTTGGACAAGATAGCAACATTTTTTTCAGTATGAGGTAAATTTCATCATGTGGTACATATGAAAATTTATTACTTCCACAAAAGAGAACATAAAATTTATTACTTCCAAAAAAGAGAACATGATAATGGAGCACCTTCAAAATAGACAGTTTAAAACCAAGTTCAGCAAAATCTTCAGAATCTACAATCTTACCAGGCCAAAAGGGATATTTTTTCGTCTTAACCCAAACAAGTTCGCGAACTCCAAAATCTTTGGCCATTATTCTTGATAGATTGAAATATACTCTTTACACTTTCAACTGAAATAAGGGACACATAATTTAAAAATATATTTTTGCATTCATTAAATTTTTTTCATCTTAAATGTAAAAAAATTAACATTAAGGACATATTCTTTTTAGAAAATATGCTATTATATAATCAACATTCAATTATATAAAAAACTAAAAACATAACATTGTAAAAAATAAAGATGCACGAGGGTGAGTCGAAAAGTAAGTTTCTTCTGTCGAGTGTGGTCAGGGTTGTGTATGAAAGTCAAAACATAGAAAGTGACATAAAAGATAAGGTATAGCTTTATTTTTCCACGTAAGTACGAAGTACATTGGGGCACTTGTCATACCGCTTGATAAACTTCAAAAAGCCCTCCAAGAAAAGTTCAGGGATTTGCATCTTTTCAACTCAGTCATGTCTGATTCCAAGTTCTTACGCTACTCCATCGATGGTGATACTGCCGGTTTGCTTTAATCATTTCATCTACCTTCCTCAGAAGATCATCAAAGACATTCTTGGATACAGGAAAGTGTCAGCACGATAGGTGGCCTAACAACTGACCATGACACACATGGAACAAAGCATGGCAGTAAGGCTGGAACATCTTGTGCATTACCATGAGGATGGCAATGACATTCTGCTTTGGATAGTGAAAAGGGATGAATCGTGGGTCCACCATTTCATTCCCGAAGCAAAAGTCACATCAATGGCCAGGAAAAATTCTGCATCATCTGTCCGAAAGAAGTTCAAAACAACTAACTCTGTTGGTAAAATGCTCCTATCAGTTTTCCGGGACGCCCAACGAGGTTTGTTGCTGAACTTTTTGGAGGTTGGAACCATCAATGCTACGCGGTTATGTGACACCCTGTCGAAACTGAAGGGGGCTAATACATAATGCAGCCTGGGCTTCTGAAATCTGGCATCCTATTGTTGGATGATAATGCAAGCCCATACTCAGCGATGGCAAGGCAAAACCATAATGCAACTCTTGGTTGGGAGTGCCTATATCACAGTCCTGGTCTTGCACCAAGTAGCTTTTTTCTGTATCCGGCTTTGAAGAAGAATTTCACCTAATGCTTTGGAAGCAATGCTCAAGTCAAACAAGCCATTAAACGCTTCTTCCATAAACAAAGCCCTGAATTTTTCTTGGAGAGCTTTTTGAAGCTTATCAAGTGGTATGACAAATGTCTCTATGTACCTGGTACTTATGAGAAAAACAAAATTTGTCTTATCTTTAATGTCTCACATTCTATGTTTTGACTTTCATACAAAACTCTGTCCACAGTCGACAGGGGAAACTTACTTTCCGACTCACCCTTGGACATAAAGAAGGTATAGCTCTCAACTATAAAGGTATTTAGTAATTTTACCATAACTTAAAAACGAATGTAAGCACAAATCTTATTTTTAATTTTGTCTAATTAACACATGAAGAATCAAAATGCTTTTTACAACCTTTCTGTTCATGCTATTATATGTATTAAAAATTATGAAGTATTTATAAAAAATATTTCATGTTAAATGAATATGATTTTTTAAGTCATAAATATAAACTGTCAGGAATAATTGATTCAGTATCAATGAAAAGTATAGATGAAAGTGATTGTATACAAAATACAGAAGAAAATAACTTCGAATGAGAAATCTAAATTTAATTCTTTTGATTTTATCTTTTCAAGTAGGCTTTTTTCTTTACTATGTAAGTAAAATTTGTTAATTTCTGTTAGAATATCATCTTTCAAATCAAGCAAAAATGGAAATAAAAATAAATGCAGAATAAATATAACAATTGGTGCATTTTAAATGATTAAATGAAACATACAAAAACAACAGGAAAAAAATTATTTTTAAACATCATACTGAACGAATCGAATAGAATTAAAGATTAGTAGCAGATTTTTTTTTTAAAAGGGCTTTCAACAAAATAGAAAAAAAATCTCATCTTAAAATGTAACATTTTGGTGATTTAATAAAGTAAAACTGCTTATATTGGCAGAGAGTGTGTTCTTCATATAATACACACCATTTTTTATAAGCACAACTTTATGTTGCAAGTACTTATCACAAATAGGTTATGAGGTTCTATTGACCAAATGAAATTTTTTTAGGACTTATTTCTGTGAAATGTTTGTATCCAAGAATTTGTAAAAAGCAATAGTTTTTACCTTTAAGTTGGTATTAAATTTGGAAGAAACCACTGCAATTGCCATTAAAAAATTGACATTTTTTAAAAATTTATTTGAATTTACTGCCTTGTTCATCCAGATGGAGATGCATGGCCTTTTGAAGCTGCAAATTCCCCATTCCTACTTAACATTTTCCCATTCTGATGCTATGAGAGAGCAAAAGGCTTTAAAATATTCAACAATTCTCTACTAAAACAACAAAACTTGGTGCTTTTTCAGTTTGGGAATGCTTCAGCAGCATTTATAGGATCATATTCTGATTTGGTTTCCATCTTAGTGTTTTTTTTTGCTTTCCTAAAGAAACAGGAAGATTTAAATAATAATAATGCAATAAATAAAAAATTATACTGTTCTACTGAATCAAAGGCACAGCAAATAAAAGTGCCCATTTGGCTACATAAATGTATGGCACAGCTTTAACCCTTTTGCAGCAGGTGTGTCACATATGTACAGCAACATACATTTTACAGCTGGTTGCGTCAAACATGAATCCCTTTTTAACGTATTCTGAGGATGTGTATATCACAAATGAATTTGTGGATGAATTTTAATTAACATTTTTTACTTGTCACTAAATGTAGTTTTATATCTGTTACAGTGGAATGTTTCAAGATAGGAAAATGTTGACTTTCATTTCATTTCATTACCTTTAACTTATATTTTGTTTCAGAATGGAATAAAATGGCACAAAGATGAGTACTGTAAATAAACAAAGTTCCCTTTATAAAAACAGCATCACACACATGCTCTGAAAGCTTTAGAATACTTTTGATTTTGGAAATATGAGAATAGATGTACTGCAGTTTTATTAATTTTTCAAAAAGTTTGCAAGTATTGAGACTAATGATTTGTGTAACATGTAGTGAACTTCTAACATTTCCTATTCTTGTACTTTAAATGACCAATTGAAAACGATTTGCAACAAAAGATGTGTGTGAGTATAAAGAAATTATAAATAAGTTTCTTTCTTATGGTGATCCTTCCTTACTCAGTGACTTGACAGCCCGGGGTGGGCTGTGGCCTTTTCCAAGCCAGCCTTCTTCATGCTAGTGTTCTCCAATTTTTAGTTTTCAAAACTAAGAGATCTTTTTCTAAGCCAACAATCCATCTTAGATTTTGCCTGTCTTTTCTCTGTGTGCCAATAGGTTGGGTATTGAAGACTTTTTTAGTGGTGCAGTCTTCATCCATTCTGACAACGTAGCCTGCCCATTTCATACGCTGTAATTTGATGAAGTTAGCAATGTCAAATTCTTTACATGAGTGATAGAGTCCTAAATTTGATTTTCTTCACCGTGTGCCATTTTCTTGAATTCCTCCTAAAATAAACCTTAAAATCTTCTTCTCTTTTCATAGATATACTTATGAAGTTCTCATCTGTTTAAGACATGGACCAAATTTAACATGCATAAGTTAATACTGATTTTAAGAGACTTTTATACAATATAACCTTTGTTTTTCTTTTGATTACATTCAATATTCCACATATTTTCCTACTCCATTAAGACATGACTTCTATTAGCAATAATAATTCTCTTTTGCATTTCAGTAGCACAATCGTTCCTATTAATTTCAGATCCTAAATAAGTAAAAAGGTCAACAACTTTAAAATTATACTCTTCACTTTCAAAGTGAGAATTGTTGAGACTTGATTTAGTGCAGGGCATGTATTTGGCCTTATTCTCCTTAATTCGCAGTCCCATCCCGAGGGCCTCTTTCTCTAAAGAAAAGAAAACTTGTCTTAGAGAGGGAGTGTTCAAGCAATAATATCAATGTCATCAGCAAAAACCAACAGTTTTAATTTTGAGATTTCATAGCAAAAGTTTTTTTTATGAGGTAGGGTGGTTAGCCCTATGCCCTAACCTGGAGGACCAGTCTTGATATAACCCATTTTAGTCACTTTCTATACACATTGGAACTATTCTTTCCAACCCAGTCATCTTAAAGTAATATCTATAAAAAATTGGAAAGTTAAGGCATGTGTGCCTTTTCTATATCCAGGAACAGCACCTCAATGGATAGTTTTGGACAAGGACACTTCAAGACTTGAAATCATCTCATTTTGTAGGTGTATCAAATATTAATATTTCTAATTTATTAATGTGTTGCGGAAATTATAATTTGCAATTGTTAAATTATTTTTCAATATATATTTACTTGAAGCAAACCAAAAAAGTTAAGCATAGATCATTATTTTATAAAGTACTGAAAGAAAATAAGGATAAAATATTAAAAAATTAAGAGAACTTGGTACCCCAAAAATGAGACAGACCTATAGTTTTTAAATTATTATTTTTATTTAATCTTATTCTTTGCATTATTATCTTTCGATTGATATATCACTTGTGAATGTCGGAAAGTCAGAAGTTGAATAAAACTTCATTTCAAAACAAATTAGGCAATTCAGCGACGCCTCCTTTTTAGGAAAAAAAGCTAAAAAAGGGTTTTGATAAAAAAAAATCTATTTTCTGAAGACAAATAATAACTATAAAAAAAGAATTAGTTATATATAAAGCAGAATATTACGGAGGCAATACAATAATATCATCTTTTTTCTTTGTGAAATGTGTGCATGTAAAATTTTTGAATTAAGGCATTTTATACAAATAGTTCCATAACTTCCGTTCTTATTCCTGAAAGGTTTTTCATACATCCTGTTTTTTTAGATTGATATAGAGTGAAGTGTCATTAAGAATATTTTTATTGTGTTCAAAAGAAAACTAAATCACTTAATGAGAGAATCAATTCTTAACCTTTCATATTTTAGATGGCAAATGATGCAAAAAACCAGCAAAGAAAATGAGCTATTTTGTATCTCATTCTTGGGAGTCTTTAATAAAAGTTTAGCTCTCTTCAGACAAATTAGAAATCAAAACAAAAAGTTTTGGTTTTGATACTAATATAATATCGAAACACTGCCCACCAAATTGCTTTAAACCTTTCCCAAGTTGAGCAACAAAATTACAATATACACTGAGGTGCCACTGAATTAGGGATACCTACCTAGTAAAGAGTTGGACCTCCTCTGGCCTTGATAATAGCTGCCATGTAACGAGTCATAGATTGAGCAAGTTTCTGGAAACGTTCCATGGGAATGACTTACCAAATTTTGGTTAAAGTTACCCATAATTCAGTAAGGTTCGTTGGTGCTGTGAGATGGCCTTTCGTATTTTGTTCCAAAACATCCTAAAGATGCTCAATAAGATTTAAGTCTGGGCTCCAAGGTGACCAATTTATGACAGAAAAGTCAGAGGAATGCCCATCCAACAAGCCAGTAGCCTACCGGGACATGCAAGAGGTACAGTTGCCTTGCTGGAAAACTCCATTACATAGCAGATAACAGAACCGTATAAATGGATGGAAGTGATCACCCAGCAACTCTACATACTGAATGGCATTGAGGGAGATTGCTACATGCACCAAAGATCCCAAACAGTGCCACGAAAAAACACCCCAGACCATGACTGAGCCACCATGTTCTTGTACAGTTCCAACCTAGCAATGCAGAAAGCATGGCTTCATGAGCCTGATGCCATATTTTCAGCCTCCCATCAGCAGCATTAAGTAGTTGGAATTGAAACTCATCACTTCATGGTACTCGTTTCCAGTTCTCTACACTCCAGTCTCTTTGCTCTCTTGCCCAGGCAAGTCTGTGCAGCCTGATGGCGAGCATTGAGCAATGGTACTCTCGTAGATTGAGGGCTCCCCAAACCCATAGAGTCAAGGCTAATTGGTCTTTGCAGTTTTTCCGACTGCTAGTTTTTTTGTCCGGCATCATGTATTCTTGGTATACTCTCGACACTGTCGACCTTAAAAATTCTAGCTGTCTGATGATTTCAGAAACTGACTGTCCCATGCGTTGCGCACCTACGATTTGTTCGTGATTGAAAACGTCTAAGTCAGGCAATTTTAACCAAACTGACAATTCAAAAAACTCATTCATAACAACCACAGTACATGCTAGATATGAAGTTAGCACAGTGACCTCACTAGCGCATAAATGATGGACAGCACTACATAATTTGCATAACCCTTGTTATCCCTAATTCAGTGGCAATTCAATTTAGTTAGTTACCTTGATTTAAATAGTTTCATACTTTGCTTTTGTGCTAACTTATACAAAATTGTTCTTTTTATTTGGAATATTTAAGTGTTAAACCCTATTAATTTTAAACAATTAATTCAATTAAAAAAACTAACTGCTTCTATACAGGGTGCTGTTACATAATTTTTCTGTAGAATAATGGATCTCAGAGATTATTAATGATTGTTAATACTACGTTATAAGCATATTAGGGTTTTGCGTTTAATTATTAAGCCAATAGCAGTACCGAATTCACATTTACAGTCATCTAATTTTCTACAGGTTCAGGTTTCTTTTGTTTTAAATCTTAGTTAAGGTGTAACAGATTTTGGGAGTTATGAAACATGATAAACGTGCTACAGACAAAGATTGTTTTTCAAAAATTGATACTTGGGTATTAGCATCACTGCAGCCAATTATGTGTCATGCAAATTGTGCTATTTTTTCACCAAAATATGACCAATTAGTTTTTCAAGTAACACATGCAAAAACCTGTTTGCTTTGATATAATGGCATGATTTGCATTGTACAAATTTCGCTGCAATGACGTTAATATGCAAGTACTCAAAGGACAATAAATCAACTTTATTTTAAATTTTGGATCTTTGGCACAAATTTGTACTGCTATTTTCATAAATATATCAAGTAGAATTCTTTTTTAATTGGAAGACATTACAAATTCTCGAACTTTATTAACATCACCACAGTAAAATTTGTGCCACATGAATCTACCATAACATCATAACAGTAAAAGAGAACAGAAAAAGAATATAACTTAAAAGTTATACTTGAAAAAACAAGCATTCACATTTTGGTGGAAAACTGTATGTGTGGTGCAAATTTCGTGGTGACGTCAATAGGCAAGTATCCCAAATTCCCACTGTTTTATTTTAATGAATGATTTTGTTGTTTACAATAACTTATCCTCTTTTTTCCTTAAAACATAATACTTGACATTCAGAAAATCCTCATATACTAATTTTTTTACTTGTGTATTATCGCAATCTCATTGAAGAAATTATATGAAATGAAGCACATGGTTGCCAATTCAGTGCATACCAGACAGAGGAAATCAGGGTTGCTAACTTGACGAGTTATTTTGAACATTGATATTGTTGCGATACTATGTAAGAACCCTTATTTTTTATTTTGGTATACACATACCTTTCAACATTTTTTTACATGGGAAATGTAAGCACATTTTCGTATTTATGTATTATTGTAATCACCATTATTAAAAATTCACCAAATTGGCAACCACAATTTCCTATGTGTCATACCCACAGAATTGGCAACCAGGTGCTTCGTTTCATATAATGTCACCAATAGGTAGCGATAATACCCACATTTCTTGTCATTTAATTCTTTAAATCTTTTTTTCTAATATTTGTAAGTTAACTATCCTCACCTGTTTCATCACTTACTCATTCTTTACAATCCTTTATTTTTTTTTACTAGGCATCCATTTTGGGAGAAAAAAACTCTGGTGCTAGTCTGAAATCACAGGGCACGCACCAAGTTGATTATGTGCGCCAAGATGGGCGATAACATTACAATATTTTTACCTTAATATTCTTATCATCTGATGATGTGGTTGTCATGGGGATAACGTATTAGAAATAATTTTATTGGTTTTTTCCCATGGTAACCCTATTATTTTAAAAAGAATTTTAATTAGATTCCTTTAAAAATTTAACCATTTTCAATGGAATTGTTCTACTATTTCAGTGTTCCGTTTTATTTTGTGCTATTTTCGAATACTGATATTTCTAATGTCATAGGTGAGTAATAGGATATATTTTTTTAAAAGAATGAGTGTTGCACTTTAATTATTCCTATAAATCGTCCATTTTCACTTTTTAAAAATGCTTTTTGAACATTCCTTGTTTGATGAAATTTGTAGAAGGAACTTGCAGTTTTCAAATATTATAGGCTTTCAGTACTTTGTAATTGATATTCATAAGTAATTTCAATCTATATTATGTCATTATTTTATTAGTCCTAATATATATTATAAACGTGAAAGTTTGTGAGGATGTTTGCGAGTCTTTCACGCAAAAACAACTTAATGGATTTTAATGAAACTTTTACAATAGTATAGCTTATACATCAGAATAACACATGGGCTATAATTTATAGATATTGTGTGAAGTGTCCAAAATATAACAATAATTGTCAAGTAAGTAGGAAAAATTCTGCCATCTGCAAAAAAGCCCTCTACAGCAAATATCTATCTTTTATGTGTGAAGCTAACCTTTGCATTTTGTTTTGTCTATGCCAGAGGCACCAGGAACTGCGAAAGTTTGAACAGGCAGTGTGAGAGAGAGAGGCTGATTACAATTTTAACATAAAAATACAACGAAAAGTAATATTATCGTATTACACTTCCAGATATAAATTATTTATACTATTTTAATCGAAAAATAACATTGTTTATTTGCTTATGATTTTAGAAAAGTTCGAATATGTTTACATTCGCCAATTTTTAAATCTTAATATTTACGGACTGCGCAATATTAATTAAAGTAAAAATTTGCTGAAATTCTAAAGACAAAACACAGACAATTATTCTATAAAAATCCTTGCAAAAACGAATATGTCTCGAATCTATCAACCTGAAAAAGAATGCATTTTGAACTAAGATTGATTTACGCCATTTTTCAGACGTGTGAAGCTCGTGCTATAAAGTTTTCAGTTATGGTAATTTAAGGTCGCTTACACAGAATTCGAAGATTCGGTGTCCTTTTCGATTTACATAACGTGAAAAAAAAATGATATTTGATAGTGTGAATGACGTTAGTTAAATTATTTTGTAAGTTAAATATTAACAGAAAGTAAGAGGTCCTCACAATCAATAAATGTCTTTTAAATTCAACGTAAGATCGATTCTTCCATTTGAATGCAAAGTTGTAATAGTTTCCATTAAGCAAGGCGATAATTTAAAAACTATTTATAGTGGATAAAAAAATATTAAAACAAATTTACAGTTCAAAAGATAATATCGAAGTACAAAAAAAACTTAGTTGAAAAGGGCCAAGAGTAGGACACCCATTTCACTAAACTTGAAGAATGGTGGATAGTTAGGAATATTATAAACCTATAACAAAACTACAGTAAAATTGATACTGGATGTATATTGAAGGTCTTACAAGTCTGTCAATGCATAATTCTAAATAATGCATAATTCAACTGAGAATTACTTAAATAAATTTTAATTCTTTATAGTATTTTATTTTTTAAATATGTTGCATCAGTTAAAATAAGCATGACTAATATCCCAAACTATCGATGGTTTGGCGGTCGGATCTCATGGATATCTAAGCCATATTTTCAAACACAGAATAAATTTAGAATCGAATAATATTACATCAGTACAACGACTAACAAAGAATTGGTACAGAAAAAGGAAATCTAACAATCCTGATTGAACTTTAAAAATAACTAATAATCGGATCAGATTCCACCAGTTGAATAATCACCGATAATTTAATAGAATTTAAACGATGACAACTACAGTACTTTAACTGGGAATACATAGGATACCAAAAAAACACACGTATTCGAATTCTTAATTGTCATTAACTTTAACTAAGTATCTCAACCTGACGCTTACTTTAAGCGTACGTGAATTATATTTACCGCTGGCTTATATCAGCTTTCTGGTACGTCTAGCAGCACGACGTCTTCACGAATCTAATCTCTTTGAATCTTCTAGTTTTACTTTTAACGTTGTTGGCTTTTAATAGCCTACTATCATCACTCTTGTTGTCTCGCAACTCTCGACTTAAATACCTTATCTAATTTGAATATCCCAAACTTCTTTTTGGAGTTGATTGGAAATAAACGCGAATTTATGTTCCCCAGGAAGACGCCTAAGAAGATTAGTGGAATGGTTCCGTACAGATTCGTCACAATCCCGTCCAAAAAGAAAACGGGATTTATTCGAAGGTCACAAACGGCCTGAAAATAAATTACGTAACCAATTCCTAGACTTGCTTTACAGTCCCGACGACTTTAATATATATATCTACCAATCGGATACTAAAAAATCTCCTTCCTTAAGGAAAAAAAATTACGACCTAAAACTACTCTTTAAAGGACGTAACATTTACAGAATTAAATATCCCACACCACGCCCATTTGGCAAAGAGGTGAGGGAAAAACTACCTAAGTGGAAAAACCTGCCTGTGTGGTTTCCTTAACTACTTAAAAATCTACTTAAATATTTTAACACATATTCAGACTTGGATCTTGCTTCTATTGTGGAACAATGTTCAGGGTCAGCTACCCTGAAATGAGAATTTCTTTGTGTGAAAAACAAACATCTATAATACATACAGATTCCTTCATTTTTTTCATAACATTTTCATATATATCAATTGAAGCATCTGGTTCCTTAACATTCCGATTCCATATGTGTTGCGCTTGTTAGTATTAAATGTTAGCTCTACCTAATAACGCCACGTCCCCACGTCACCAGATGTAAGATAAAATATACACATTTACACTGGTGTGCAAAAATTAAGGACGAGACGGTTTTTTCAATATAACTTTGTACAAAAGCTTTCCAAATCAACACATTTAATACCGTAAGATCCCCAATACGTAAGGACATGTGTAATGTAAGCAACACTTTCTAAAAGCGAAATCAGAGGGATAAAAAGAAGCTTGATTGAAAAAGTAGCATGGAGCGCAATGCGACTGAAGGCCGAAACATCCCTGTGACGGGTGTCCAGCAAGAAACATCCGGTCTTTAGTAGGGGATATGATCTCCCCTGACTGCTAGGCAGGTTTCACAGCGTCTGCCCATGCTGAGAATGAGGGTGTCAATGAGTTGTTGAGGCATTGCTGCCCATTCGTCTTGCAGCGCCAATCGAAGCTCCCGAATCGTTACTGGTGGTAAGGTACGAGCTGTCAAGCGTCTGCCTAGAAAATCCCATACATGCTCGATGGGATTGAGATCCAGAGATCGTGCCGGCCAATCCATACGTTCAATATCCTCACTCTCTAAGAGGTGTTCGGCAGCTACTGTGCGATAACATGGTGCATTGTCATCCATGAAAAGGAACTGCAGACCCATAGCGTCTCTAAAAAGACGCACATATGGAAGAAGAATCTCGTTACAATAACGGGTCCCATTGACTGAACCTGCGTCGAAGATGTGAAAGTCTGCACGACTACCAAGCATGCCTCCTCAAACGAGAACACCGCGACCTCCATACCTGTCCCTTTCAAGGATGTTCGAGGGATGATTGCGGCTTCCCCGCTCTCTCCAGATGAGTATGCGATGAGAATCGCTACTCAAACTGAATCTGCTCTCATCTGTAAAGAGTACTCGTCCCCATTCATTGTCTCTCCAATTCCGGTGTTCCCGGCACCACAGAGAACGCCTTCTCCGATGGGCACGCGTTAAAAGTACACACCGTACAGGGCGTCGTGCAAACAGACCACCACCGTGCAGTCTTCTGGCCACGGTAAAACGCGATATCGGTCGTCCAGTCGCCTGTGTCGTGTGTCTAGCGATTTCTCCCGCTGTCTGCCGCCTGTTTCTTCTGGCCTGTAAGACAATGTACCGGTCATCTGCGGGTGTGGTTCCTCGTGGACGACCTCTACTGAACCCTCGGATAGCTGTTCCTGTAGTTTGAAATTGTCTCCAAAGTCGTGAAACGATGCTGTGAGCAATTCCGAACTCTGCAGCCACACTTGTCACACTGCGGCCTTCCTCCAACTTCCCAATGATTCGACCTCGGGTAAAAGCATCCAGATGTCGTCTAACAGATTGATTATTCGCCATTTCTCGCTGAGGCAGCAACTCGGTGTGATTTTAACTGCTATACGGCATGCAATCTCTTTGCCAGAAATACTGATCTTACACCGACAACATGCTTTATACTACTCAGACACTCCCCCATTACGTCTACCTGCATATCTGCTCATGTGCTACCGAACATCACCTTACTTAATCTCCTGATTGGTCTTTCTGTCCACTCTGCCTCTTCGTTCAGCTGATATGCTAATTTTTCGACTTCGTCCTTAATTTTTGCACACCAGTGTATATACATACAATTTCAAACATTCTTCAAATAACAATAAAACAAACAACCAAAGGAATTGTCGCATCTTAGCGAAGTCATACATCGAAGTAAACAAATGCAATCTTACAAATGCTTTCTCCATATTTATACAAAAAATTAACACAAAAGCTGATTTTTCTCATCGAGAAAAAACACACACTCATTGTAATGTCCACCTTTGCTTGGCTTCTTAAATTAAAAATCCTCCCGTGACTTGCTTCATTGCAATAATTTCTCAATGTTTCTTCCTACATATTCAGCACCTTCTGTGACATTTATTAATTTACTAAAGGGTGTTATAATCTTTCTACCTAAGAATAACTCAGCCGGAGTTTTATTTGTTGTTTCGTTCACTGAAGTGCGCAGCGCGAAAGCGAATTCATGAAAAATTCTGTCCCAGTTTTACTGATTTTTTTTTACAAAACAGGCTATCATCTGGACTAAATTGCGATTAACTCTTTCCGTTAAATTCGCCTGTGGCGTGTATGTTACCGTTTTCATATGCTTTATGTCCAACCTGTGACTTAAGTGTTCAAATACCTCTGATATAAATTGGGCGCCGTTATCACTAATTAAAGAAATCGGAGCTCCGTAAAGTGAAATATAATTCTCAAAAAAGGCGTTAGCTATGGCCTGGGCCGAAGCTTTCCGTAAAGAATAAGCTCACTCCACTTAGTGAAATGATCAGTTATTACTAATACAAATCTATATCTTTCGGTTCGGGATGCGGGGTAGGGGCCTAATAGGTCTAACGTTACAATTTCATTGGGGGTAATTCGATACTATCGGAATCAAACGACCAGCTGGTAGCGCGTTTTTGTAATTAAATTTTTGACACCGGTCACAGGTTGATACATATTCAAATATATAATTCCTCATATATGGAAAAAATCATGTGTCTCGCATATTTAAATAGGTCTTCCTCTTTCCTAGATGGCCTGCTAATGGCAGATCATGAAATTCCTTCATTATTGATTCACGATGCGATCTAGGAACATACTCTTAGTTCTCCCAGAGTTGTATAATATTTCGCGTAAAAGAGTAGACCATCTAAAAGTTTAAAATCCTGGGACCAATTCTCGCATATAGTCGCATTAACAAAACCGTCGTCTGGGTTTTCTAAATAACGATAGATGTGTCCTAACTCAGGATCTTCCCTTTGCTCTCGAATGAGTTGTTCTCGGGAGTTTAAAGCTAGGGCTCGAAGAGCTGTGCACGAAATTTGTGATCCATCCAGATTGCCTACTGGATTCCTAGACAAAACGTCCGCGACCACATTTCGGACCCCCGGGCGATGTTCCCATTCTATGTTGAACTCGGATAACTTGAGTGCCCATCTAATCATTCAACTAGATAAGTTTTTTCCATTAGTTAGCCTTGTTAATGCCGCGTAATCTGTGATTAGTTTCACCGGCAGGGATCCGAAATAAGTTTTAAACTTATTTAAGGCCCATATCACCGCCAAACATTCGCGTTCAGTAACAGTATAGTTTCGTTCCGCCTTATTGAGGGTTCTAGACGCGAATGCAATCGGTCTGTGGTTTTAATTAAGCACAGCACCAATTCCGACCCCACTAGCATCAGTAAATAAGTTAAACTGTTCTGTAAAATTCGGCAATTGCAGAACTGGTGCCTCAGTTAATGCTCGTTTTATCTTATCAAAATCAAATTATCGACCAATTAAATTGAGCCCCCTTTTTTTTCAACCAATATAATGGTTCACATATGTCTGCATACTAGAGTATAAATTTCTGATACCACCCCGCCATCCCTAAAAATATCGATACTTCCTTACTATTTTTAGGAGGTTTCATTTCTGTGATTGCCTTCACTTTACTATGGTCTGTTTCGATCTCTTCTTTACTAATTACGAGACCTAAATACTTCAATTTGTCTCTTGCAAAGTGGCACTTATCCTTATTTAATGTTAGCCCTGCGTCTCTCAACAATGTAAATACCTGATTCAAATGATCTAAGTGTTCATTAAACGATGGAGATGTGATGATAACATCGTCCATATACACCGACACGAACCGCCCAATAACAGGTTTGAGTATAATATCTATGGCCTTCTGGAAATTTGGCGCGGCCCCAGAAAGGTCAAAAGGCATGCGGAGGAATGCTAACGTGCCATTGCGAGTGATAAACGTGGTCTTCTCTATATATTTTGGACTAGTCACCAACTGAAAATAGCCACTTTTTAAATCCAATGTGGACATCACTCCGGTATGCGGAATGTTTGTTATTAGATCATCAATCACCGGTAATGGATATCGGGGGTATTTAGTTACTGCATTAAGTTTGCGATAATCAATCGCGAATCGATACGCCTCCGGAGAATCCGGAGGAAGGCCATTCATTATTCTTGCGCGTTAAAACTACTGGTGACGCGTATGGGGATTGAATAGGACGAATCTCCCCTCTCGCAACATTTTCTCAATATGATAATCTATTATTCCTTGTTTGACCCTATCATAACGGTAGTGTCTCGACACTACCGGTCCCTTGTCCCCAGTATCGATTTCATGGTATAAAACATGAGTTAACCCCGGCTGATCTGAAAATAGCCCTTTAAAACCATTAAATAAATTCCTTAATTTTTGCTTTTGCCCTTCACCGAGCTTTGTATCTGATAGATCAATCTCGACCGGCTTTTCCCTTTTTGGTAACTGCTTAATTTGGTCATCTGGAATGATCAGTGATTTCCGATCGAAATCTAAAGTCAATTTGGACTCCTTTATGAAATCAATGCCCAAAATGCATTGGTACTGCATATTGTTAAGAATGTAAAATTCCCAGGT
Source organism: Trichonephila clavipes (assembly GCA_019973935.1). NCBI lineage: Eukaryota > Metazoa > Arthropoda > Arachnida > Araneae > Nephilidae > Trichonephila > Trichonephila clavipes. The sequence continues at coordinate 68,170 of BMAU01006187.1, read as the reverse complement.
TTTCTGGAGTTCTCGGATCCGAATCTGTAATTCGACCCGACCTAAGTGGCAACACGGGGCTCCTTGCGCCGTCACTACTCTATCTTTCGTCTTTTGACGAGGTTGATACGAAAAATATTTGCGATAGATCTCTTCCGATATGAAAGATTTCTCTGACCCCGTGTCCCAAAGGGCTGTAATGAATGTCTCATTTAAAAGAATAGGGACATACGGTAAGTCTACTGGAGTCATTCTTAATGAGGATACCCTAATAGTTTGGTGTTCTGTATCTGGAGGATTTTCCGTACATCGCGATCGATCACCCCCATACTCGCATCGATCGCTTAAAAGCTTAAATATCTGTTTCGATCATTCTGACCCCTGAAAGTACTATTCCTTGAACCACCCTGTCAACCGTCTTGATTGTGGAATCTATGATCCGATTGACCACCCCGGCGTCGACCATCGAATCTCTGATTATCCACAACACCTTGACTCTCAAATCTATTGAGCTCTCTCCGTGGTCTACTATTGTCAGCATATCTATTGCTACCTCTCGTTTCCCTCCAATTTTCTTGTCGATTCCTGTTAGGGAAACGATTGTTCTCGTTTGGTTGTATATCTCGGGATTCCCAACTCGAACCTCTGATCTGTCTATTTAGAAACCGTTCCTCATACTTATATCAATAATTTGTAGGTGGTTAGATGTGGTTTGCGGATTCCTAACCTCTTCATAATCCAAAATCTGAGGTTCTAACCTACTAATAATATGATCGATCAATTTTTCCTCCGTCATTTCGAGTTTTAAGATTTTGTGAATCTTCAACAAATCATACACAAAATCAGACGGCTTTTGGTTATGCTTTTGAGATGATGAATAGAAACGCGTTTCTAGCTCCGACCTATTTCTAACCACGGGGAACTGTTCTGACAACGCTTGTTTTAGGTGTGCGTAATCCGTCACCTTATTTTCAACAACCCTATAACCTAGAACCACAAACCAATCTGGTGTCCGTCCTGTGAGATGACCCTTTAAATATGCACAAGCGAGTTGTGTGGATATCTCGTAATATGTTAAGTTATTATCCATATTCTCCAAAAATTCCTGCATATTCTCCACCCCCGAAAAATACTGCTCAGAGATGATCCGAAAATTAGATCTGACTCTAAACTCGGGATTTACTCGTTGGGCGCCACTGTGATGACCCCCTTGGATCACACCTTGAACACCAAGATTAATTTGAGGCAAAGAACCACCAAAAGCCATTTTGAATAATAATATTATTTACTTTTGTTATAATTTCCTCAAAAATCTCTGATAAATAATATAATTATGTTACATCACCTAAAGGGATTTGCCTTTATATTAAATTAAATTACTAAGAAAATGATTGATTACTAATCTAGCTCAACTCAAGTAAGGTTTACCGAAACTAGGAGATCCGAGAAACACACGTATTTGAATTCTTAATTGTCATTAACTTTAACTAAGTATCTCAACCTGACGCTTACTTTAAGCTTACGTGAATTATATTTACCGCTGGCTTATATCAGCTTTCTGGTACGTCTAGCAGCACGACGTCTTCACGAATCTAATCTCTTTGAATCTTCTAGTTTTACTTTTAACGTTGTTGGCTTAATAGCCTACCATCATCTCTCTTGCTATCTCGCAACTCTCGACTTAAATACTTTATCTAATTTGAATATCCCAAACTTCTTTTTGGAGTTGATTGGAAATAAACGCGAATTTATGTTCCCCAGAAAGACGCCTAAGAAGATTAGTGGAAAGGTTTCGTACAGATTCTTCACAGAAGGAACTTGCAGTTTTTCAAATATTATAAGCTTTCAGTACTTTGTAATTGATATTCATAATTTATTTCAATCTATATTATGTCAATATTTTATTAATATAATATAAAAATACAATTATTATATGTAAGAATCATTAAATATTCATTATCTATGATAATTGTTTTTTTATATTTATGTGTAATTATTACATGTTATTTTTTATATTTATGTATAAATATTACATTTAATTTTTATAATTACTATTAAAATATAATATAAGATTATAAAACCCCCTATACTACACTTGAGACAAAACTGTATAATGCTATTATTAGTACATGTTACTTTTTACAATATTACATTGATATTCATTATTTTTTATTGGTCTTGGTTGTTCTCGATCTCTTCCTAAATCCTTAATTTGAAATACATTTCAATGTATTTCCAAACAATTCTATTAAAATTATTGTGTATCATTAAATTACCGCTAGCTCGTCTTCTTGGATTTCATTCCAGCAACAATAAACGCTGCTTGGCGCATTGCCTCGTGATATCAAACTAGTTCTAAAATTCCTTTCTTTCCAGGGTTCATTTGACGGGTAGCATATGGATAACAAAATTAACTCTTGTTTTTCTTTGTTACAATTTGTTTGGTTTTGAAGCATGACTAATATCCCAAACTATCGATGGTTTGACGGTCGGATCTCATGGATATCTAAGCCATATTTTCAAACGCAGAATAAATTTAGAATCTAATAATATTACATCAGTACAACGACAAACTAAGAATTGGTACAGAAAAAGGAAATCTAACAATCCTGATTGAACTTTAAAAATAACTAATAATCGAATCAGATTCCACCAGTTGAATAGTCACCGATAATTTAATAGAATTTAAAGGATGACATTTACAGTACTTTAACTAGGAATACATAGGATAGCGTACTTTTTAAATAAATATTAAAATTCTCACCAAAAAAAATGTCACAAAGCACAGTGTTTCCAGGTTATAGGTTTAGAGAGATATGGAAGAACAAAGGATGCTGGCCATACAAAGTAAGCTAATGGCTTCCCAACATCAGCCGTTTTAATCGATACTAGCGTCTATAAACTGAGTGAAAATGGGCTATAACGGGACGAGTCTACTGAAGAGCAGGTGGAAGAAGACCTGAAGCTAGGGGAAGTAGGGATTAGGGAAACAATTTTATCCCTCCAAAATCGAAGTTCAAATGTGGCAAACCTTTTTGCATCAACGTGCCATTTTTTTCTAAAGAAATATTTAATTAGATATAGACATGCCGTCAAATAATTTTGTCTTGTGATTATTGGGAAAATAATAAAACTAAATACTAACAAAACACAAAATTCTCTTTACTACGAAAAAATACCTTTTGAACTGTATAGTTATACACTCAGGAACATTGAAAATAGCGACCCAAGAAGATAGCATCATATTGAAATGAAATTTAGTACACATAATGACACAGATGAGAGATTCACTTGATCTCAAAAACAAGACAATTAAACTAATACAGGGTGTGCAACGACACAAATACTGGGCAACTTCAATAGCGCGTTGGACCACCTCCAGCTGCAATACATGCCGCCACACGGTCCGGCATTGAGTTCATTAGACACCTTATATTGTCCTGAGACAAATGGGCCCACAAATTTTTAACAGCCAACTCTAAATCATGTACAGAGTGATACGATGGCATCTGCCGTTTTAGCTGATCTCACACGTGTTCTACAGAGGACAAATTGGGGGAGCGTCCCGGCCATGGAAGAGTCTGAAAATGACGTAGGAAGTCTTGAGCAACTCTTGCTGTATGCGGACGAGCATTATCTTGCTGGAAAATTGCCCCTGGGAGACCATTTAGGAAAGGTCCTACATGAAGTCGAAGAATATCATCAACGTAACGTTGGCCCGTTAAGGTTCCCCGCATTCTAATTAAAGTGGGCCCGCTATCATAGGCTATGGCCCTCCAGACCATTACACCAGCTGTGCGGGCAGTGTGACGTAGAACAGTGTGGGGGAATTGTACAGCTCACCAGGGCGCCTCCACACCCGCACACGGTTATCATCTGTCCCCAAAACAAACCGGGATTCATCACTAAACACAACCTTTTGCCAATCTGTGACATTCCACATTGATCTGGCTTGGTACCACTGTAGACGCAGTTGCCGATGTTCCGGTGTTAAAGGGAGTGCACGGAAAGGGCGCTTGGATTTAAGATTTGCTTCTGCAAGGTGTCTGGAAGTTTTTTGTGGAACAACTGCTACCCCTACGTCTGCTCGTATTGTTGAACGAGTCTCTGTGGGGTCCACAAGAGTTTGCCGCATGATCCTTCGATCGTCTCTCCTCGTGGTCTTCCTGGTCGCTCCAGACCCGGTTTTCCGCGCATGGGTACCTTCTCGTGTCCACTGCTCCCAACAATTTCTAACGGCACACTCCGAACGATCCACCTGGCCAGCAACACGGTGCGTCGACCAGCCTGCAGTTTTCATCCCGATGAACAGGCCTCTCTCAAACTCGCTTAACTGTGAGAAATGTCTTCTAGCACGTTTACCTGGCATGTTTCGCTTACCAAAGCCTTCCTACAATCGGCGGGTAATCGTCACGTTTATGAATCGTCAAATTTGCGCTGGCTTATATAGCACCCTCTTCCTGATTGTAGCGTCACCTCGGCGTGTATGAGCATGGGTATTAGCACAAAACTTGGATCATTTGCATATCACATGACGCTGCACTTATTTGCAAAGTTTCACGATTGTACTTAGATTCCTTCTTGTGTCGCTATTTTCAATTTTCCTGATTGTATGTTTTAGTTATACGTGTAATTTAATTTAAAGTAATGTTAGTGTGACTTCAGCTGTTACAGATTGGATGACAAGTAACTTACATTAGGATTGTAAGAAGTCATTTTTTCTTGAATACATGCTGAATTTTTTTGAGTCATCTGCCAAACGGTTTCCAAGCAACTAATTATTTTTGCTGTGGTTCTCTTTTTTTGACAAGAGGGTTTGTGATTTGTTTCAAAATACCGCTTTACAGACGATGTTCTGCCTACCGCTATTCCTGAATATGAAACACACTATTTTATCGCCATTACTAATAAAACCATATTTCTCGGTTCACCAAATTTGACATTCATTGTTACACTTACTATCTTGCACTTTTTGTTCTTTTGATAAACTAGCCTTGTTAAATAACAGTTAAAAATCTTAAATAAAGGGTGTTTTTTTAGAGGTATAGAACGTTAAATTGCAATAAAACAACGATGTATTATTCGATTGACATGCATTTTTTTATTCGAAAGATAATCTTGTGACATATTTTAAATATGATTTCTGGCATATGACTGCCACGGCTGGCTCGGATGTTGTCCAATCTGGACGTCCAATTTTCGATGACTTTTTCCAACATTTCGGGCCGTATATCGGCAATAACACGGCGAATATTGTCTTCCAAATGTTCCAGCGTTTGTGGCTTATCCGCATAGACCAATGACTTTACATAGCCCCTCAGAAAATAGTCTAGCGGTGTTAAATTACAAGATCTTGGAGGCCAATTTACAGGTCCAAAACGTGAAATTAGGCGGTCACCAAACGTGTCTTTCAATAAATCGATTGTGGCACGAGCTGTGTGACATGTTGCTCCGTCTTGTTGGAACCACAGCTCCCGGACATCATGATTGTTCTATTCAGGAATGAAAAAGTTAGTAATCATGGCTCTATACCGATCACCATTGACTGTAACGTTGTGGCCTTCATCGTTTTTGAAGAAGGATTCCACCAGCCCATAAAGCGCACCAAACAGTCAGTTTTTCTGGATGTAACGGTGTTTCGACATAGACTTGTGGATTAGCTTCACTACAAATGCGGCAGTTTTGTTTGTTGACGTAGCCATTCAACCAGAAGTGCGCTTCATCGCTAAACAAAATTCGCTTATGAAAATCGACCATTATTTTTGAAATAAAATTGCACAATTTGAATGCGTTGTTCAGGCGTGAGTTTTCAGGATGAATTGCCAAACCAAACTGAGAATAAATCACTTGACAGCTGTTAAATCGGTCGCCATCTTGGAAAGTAATGCCAGCTTAAACTTCTATACCTGAAAAAAAACACTCTGTATAACACAGATAAACTTGAAAATACGGTTATGTCAATGAAATTAACTATGCTATGCATAGATAAACTTTACATTGTAACTATTTGTGGTCTACGACGTAACTAAGGCAAGACAATAACAAACGAGTGTGCTTCCCGCCGCCCTTCGACCGATCACTCGCGTTTGTTCTTAATACTTCATATAGTGAACTTTGAAATATATAAAAGACAAACCATTTTGATCACTGGCGTGCCAAAAATATTAAGTCGCGTGACATGTATGGCACACGTGCCACTGGTTCGCCATCCCTGGAATAGCTAGTTGTATGTGCGTCATTTTGCTGTCTGCTGATTTAGAACAATAGTTGTAATTAAGCAGATTGTTTTTCGAATGGAATATTTTTTTTAAAAAAAATGACAGATGATTCCTTTGGTGAAACAACAGCCCTTTACAAAACTATTTGAATAGGAAAAAAGTTGATATTTGATACCAGATTTTGTGTAAATGCAAATGCTGAAAAAAAAGGTTGCAAACACAGAAAAAAATATCGTGTATTCAGTGGCGCACACAAGGAGGGAGTTCTAGGGGTCTGGACCCCCCCCCATAGCCCTTGACTTTTTTTGATTGACTATAATAGTATGTATATATTACGTAAAATTTAATTATGTGTTTGTTATTAATAATTAATTTTATTAATTAATGCTAATTATTTATTCAATAATTTATTTTGGATTGTTTTTGTTCCCGAAAATCGACAAAATCAAAAGAATATGTTGGGCGGCGTATTGGAGTAAGATACCAAAATGGTGGACTTTCGACCCTGGACCCCCCTTTGAAAAGTTTTTGTGTGCCCTACTGCGTGTATTTAATATAATTTTCGCAGTCCTGAACGAATTATTTATATCGGCATAAGTTCGATATATGGACTTTTTTTTCGGCAATTTTTTGGCGCCTTTTTCGGGTGATTCTGTGCAAGATTCTGGCTACCCTTGTTCCCCCTGTTTTCCCGTCGGGTTCCGTGGTCTTTTCTTTTTATGGCGTATTTTCCAATCAAAGCAACAGTTATTTCATAAAAACTTTCTAAAATAATTTTAATTTTTATAGGATTCTCTCTAACATTCTTCTTTTCCTTTTGGATTTCCAACTGTTTGACATAGATATTTACGGACAAAATCCACTGCCCTATATTTCCTAATATTTATAAACATTATTTATTTAGTAATAATATTTATTTATTAATAATATTTATTTAATATTATCTTTGTGATATTATTTATTAATTATATTTATTAAAGTTTATTTTTAGTTATTCATTAGGTGTTGAATATTCTTTCATTATTAGGTTGTATTTCAATTCTTTTATTATTATTACCTTATTCCTTATTCCATATTATTTATTACTGTTTCTTTTTAATTATTTATATTGGGGGATTTTGCAACCCTACGCTTTCCTTACCAACTCATGTCGCCAAAAAAATTGGCAGTTTTTCAAAAAAAAGTCCGTAAATCGATCTTGTTCTTTTATATCTTTCGATACTTAATGTTTCTTCATCCAGTGTAGAAAATTTTCCAGCAGTAAGAATATGAACCCAGCGGTGACTTCAAGAAACCAGACCCCTAAAAAAACTGAAGCTAGCCAACACTGCATAAGTTAACATTATAAGCATTCACTTTTTAGTAACAGTTCCTGTTAATTTGTTACTTATATTGCATAGCTAAATGATGAAATATATCTTTTTTTGCAGAACTCACTGTAAAATTAAAACTGTATAAAAAGAAGTTCTCAAAGAGAAATGCCTGTATATACTATGTAAGTAGACTTTTAAAGGATTCTTTTTAACATCAGTTCATACTGAAATTCATTAAGTGGTCACTCAGAAATAGTAAGAATCTTTCTTTATCCTGAGTTTAACACTAGAATGTCCACTGGTGAGAGAGAGAAATTCATTAAGTGGTCACTTAGAAATTGTAAGAATCTTACTTTATCCTGAGTTTAACACTAGAATGTCCACTGGTGTGACTGACACCGGAGCCTGTTCAGTTTGTTCTCCTTTTCGCTTTTTGCAGGGAATTTGAAAATTTTCATGACTTTTAGTTATTTTCCACTGTATTTACACAGTAAAAGTTTTATGGTTCTAGGTTAATTAGGAGAAATTTTACAACTAAATATCCCTAGAATGTCCGCTGGTGTCATTTCGACACCGTGGCAGTTTATCATCATAAATAGCTCTGTCATTCATCTTTACTATTAGCAAAACAAAATTACCAAAGTACTACTGCACATTTATTTCACCTTGAATGCAATATTATTGGGAATCTATTTTTCTAAAATTGTTGTTTCCTAAATCTTTCGTTACATAGCATTTGGCTATCTGCTCATTTTTTTAAAAAATTTCATTCACCGTGTAGGAGAACGCTTCACGTAAAATTTTGGTGAGAGCTCAAAAACATCCTCCCGTTGGTGTGGTAGTTAGGAGAGAGGGGTGCCAGCTCAGGTGTCATCCTAATCACTTGACCATGGTTTAAAATTACGAGGTCCATTGCCAAAAGCCCTTGAGTAACTGAGCAATGCAACTTAATATTTACTTACTCACTGCTGCGTAACTTTACCCAAGTTTTGAAACGCCACCTCAGTCAAGTGTCCTTATTTTCTGGTTTTTTGAAACATTTATTATGACGACACACAAACAATTAAATATAAATTGAAAATTACTATTTTGCGGGTAGGCACACCCACCGATTTCGGGGGTTCCGTTATCGGCCAAAGTTGGTTACAGACTGACTGAATCCCCCCATCGGTTAGGGAAGATTCACATATATTTCCCTTTAGGGATTACTCCGAAGCAAACCGCCACAGCCTTACTCAACCTGCGGGCCGCAAGTGGCTCACCAGACTTTTCTAAGTGGTCCATTGTACAAATAAATTCAATTATTTAAGAACAATGTGTTAAAAATTTAGTGAAAAGTTCTATCAATCATGCAATCTCATGTATCAATTCTGCTATCGAAGTGATACTGCTAGGAATTGCAGGATAACTTTTGTTCTTTTTGTAAATGTAACGGTTAATGTTAAGAAATAACAGTGGAATATCGACCCTTTTAAGGGGAAAACCAATTTTTAATTAACCCGAATGCCTTTAAGCGAGAAATATCTAAAGAATACTTTTTTTTTATTTCAAGACAATTGGAATCTTGACTGTTGCGTAGGAAAAAACAAACACGGATCAACAACTTGTTTAATTTCTCGTGAAAAAGCTATATTAAAAAAATAATAATTTTTTTTGCTCGTCACTATACTTTTAAGCACAAATCTTTCAATGCTTTTTTTTGATGATCTATTTTAAGATGATATAAATTGGCTTTCTGAAAAAAATCTTTCCAACGGCAACAAAATATTTGGGGGCTCGGGGTAATAGATGAAGGGAAATCGAAATTACCCCATAACAGGATAAAAAATGCATAAAACCTGTTTTTTGTGAGTTAAGTTTCATGGAATTTAATAACGTTTTATTCAAAATTATTGATATTTTAATCAATTTCTGCCTTTAAAATGACCTTGATCGTACTCAGTCTCCCCCATTAATCCTCATGTTGCGACCGGCGTGAAATAGCTGTCATATGTATGTGGGCCGGCTGAAAAAAGGTCGAGTACTGCTGCTATAGAGCATATTTGGAGAGAACTTGAAGTTAGATTAAGAAGACAAAAACAAAATGTGAAGTAATAGCAAAAATCACAAAAGAATTGAGTATATCGATGCAGAATTTATAAAAAGAAATGATAAATTAAATCTATGGCAACACGTTTAAAAGCTATTGTCAATACTAAAGGATATCTAAATGTTAAATTAATAAAAAAATGCAAATAATTAAAACTATTGCAAGATTTCTATAACAGCTTTTTTGTATTATATTTATCAATTTTTCAAAATAAGTCATAATTTGTTTTACAAATTGGTTTGGTAATTTCATTAAGAACAAGTTGCAGTTATTACTTTAAAAGATTCATTTCATTCGTTGATATCATGTTTTATAGAGATTTGTAAACATAAGATCACTTTTGAGGGTGACTGTAACAAAATGATGAAGTGTACCTTACTTGTAGAATGGCCCACTATGTTGCTAAAGTGTGCCTTATCGATAGTTTCAAAAAGTACATTGCTTGATTATCTCTTTGATTCAGCAGAATTAAACTAATTTTTGAAATAAACAGGGTTGAGTTGAGTTAATATTAACGTCGCACTGTTCAGCTACACGAGGGCTTTTGGCGACGGACCACGTAATTTTGAACCATGGTCAAGTGACGTGGACGACACCTGAGCTGGCACCCCCCTCTCCTAACTACCACACCACACCAACGGGAGGACGTTTCAGCTCTCGACAGATTTAACGTGCATCGCTGCCCTACACGGCGGGTCTTTAGTGGTACTAGGATCGAACTCATGACATGCCTGCCATGGTTGGATACCTTAACCACTGGGCTACCGCAGCCCTTGAAATAAACAGGATTCTGAATTTTCTTTTGAGGTAATTTTATTATCACTTCTTGTTATGAAATCTTCTAAAATTTAATGGGTACTTGCATATTATCACAACTTGTAGGCGACATGATATGAAACGAAGCACATGGTTACCAATTCAGCATGTATGACACATAGGAAATCAGGGTTTCCAACTTGGCAAGTTATTACCATTTAATGTTAAAAATTGTAACAGTCTTACAAGCTTTATCATTTTATTGCAGTATACTATTATTATTTTTAATAATTATGCTCAAAATGAAGTTTGGCTCACCTTGTCTATGATAAATATAAGGCAGCTATGGTTTTATTTTTTTGCTTACACTTTAAACTAAAATCTGAAAATTTAACCTGTTTGTTTTATTCTCTACAGTTTCCTAAAATATAATTGTTCATTTGTGACACTAAAATTTGTCCCTAAAAACAGTAAAATCATTTTTGCCTTTTTACAAGCTTTCTAATGCATGTGCATGAGACAACTAGCATTTATTTTTACATACAAAAACTGAATTTTATCTGTAGAACATAATAAGATATATATATGTCACAATAGAATCTTTTTATTAGTTAAACATTACTTTTGAATATTTATAACTGTTACAAATCAGGTGGACATAAACTTAACTTTCAGGTAACATATTTAAATAGCACATATATAACTTACAGTCTTTTAATAGTTATCAACAAAAACTATTGCTCATAATTCCATCAGTTTATGAATTTTAATCTCTTAATGTAACTAGGACAATTTTCTAAGAGTGAAATATATTTAGATTTATGTTATTACTTCTACTTATATGTTCTAAACATGAAATTACCAGTGTAAATAAGTTGACCAAACCTTTAGTAAACATTAGAGCTAGTGATGCCAGTTTCCTTATAGAAATGTAAAATGTATTCTGTGTGGAGGGATTTTTTCACCTGCCTCATGTAATAAAATGCTTTCAGTGCAATGTGTTTCAAAATTTCTGCATGAAGTAATAAGTTAACTTTTTGACATTGTTTATATAGAAGTTTACTCATTTGGTTTTAAAAAATCTGAAAAATTTGTATATTATAGTAGCAATTGGTAAATATGAGAATTGAAGCGGTCGTTCCTTTTGTTTGAATTTATTTATAATTATGATATTATATTAGCAAATAAAGGTGTAATGTGAAATTACTATTTTTATTGCAGCTGAATTTTCCAAATTGCTGTATCCTGCAGTTGCATCTCTATAATAGCAATTGAATTTGACTGTTCCCAATCAAGATACAAGACAAAAATAAAGGCCAGAACTGGGTCGAAAAGGATTTGGATACTGTATTCGATAAACCACGCCAGAATGCGATGGCCCCTCTCCGTTTAGTGGCAGGCCATGGCTGCTTGGGAGAACGTTTAAATTGCATATGAGTTTATGACCATCCTTACTACCAGCTCCAGAATTGTGTTTTCTCTCTCTCTCGTTTGTGTTCGTCAGTTTTTTCTTTTGTATTGTATTTTTGCTGATTCCTCAGCATTAAAAAATAATAATAAATAATTTGACTGTTATTGGAGCTTGTTTTTCTACCTGCTATACTTATGTACTGAGTTTGTGTTAATCTAGAAAATTGGGTACTTGCATGCTATAACTGTTGAACAATTCTGCTCAACAAAAAGACATTGCTAATTCCAAAAATGTCATCAATCACTGCCATCATTATTATTACTGTGTTTTAATGTGTTCAGGGATGGTTACCTCTACTGGCTGAATATCGTGGCGTTTGGCAGTCTCTTAAATTGATGAAATTGGTCGACAGTATATGTAAGTAATGAAATTTTTATTACATGTATTTATGTTTTATACATATTCTAAAACAACACCTAATATCAGCCTATCAATTGTTTTTAATTTACAAAAAACAAACAACCAAATGTTGACAGTACAGTCAATAATGATAAAATTTTCCTGTGCATGCTCAAATATAATAATCTTATTCATAAGTTTTCTTGCTTTTTTTCAAGTTTTTTTCAGAAATTAAAAATTGGTACCTTCTAATATAAAGAACACATTGTATTTTTATTGCTATATAAATTTATGGAAATTGAGGTACTGAAATAAAAATTTATGAAATTTAAGTTTGTATTGTTATTGTTTTCAGTTACACTACAAGTGAGAAAATATCTGCATTGCCATATATTAAAATGGTGTAAAATTTGATAAATGGTATTCCAGACAAAAAATCAATTAAAATTTGTTATAATTTCCAGAATATTATAACTGTAACAAATTGTAATTCTTTATTCCTCTCGTGCTTTATATTAATGCTTTTATTAATGCTTTATATTAATGCTCGCGCACGCATGCTTTTATTTATAAAAATTAACTGTAATTTTAATTATGGAAAGTTCTGGAACTTTCGATGGCAATAGATAAGGAGTTGGAATATTGAGTTTGAAAATAAAGTCTTGAGTTATATGTGGCAAGAATTGCTGACATTTTTTTATTTTCGTGTTAAATAAAAAATTTTATTTTTGAATTACTATATTTTAACAGGTAACATTTATGGCAACAAAAAATTATGTATTGAAACATTCATTATGATAAAAATAAAAACATACAAATCATACATGCTTCATCATCCACCACTCCAACATACTAGTGGTAGTCCTGTTTTCATCATATAAGTCTATTTTGCTTACTTCATTGCATCTCCTCTCCCAAAGAATTCTGCTGATGCTATATTATACATGCTTTAATGTTATGTATGCACCTTGGGTTAATGTTCAGGGACCAACAGATGTTTCTTTTGAGTATATTAGCAGTACTAAAAAGTTTTTTGCCTTTTCACAAAAGTTTGACTGAAGTTAACAAATCTGTATATGATATTACTTGTTTCCCATTTATCCTCATCGTAGTTTACTGCCAATATTGGACCAAAATATTGCATAACTTTCTGTTACCTTTTATGGGAAAAAGTATTTTAAGAGTATGTATCTTACCTTTTTCATACACTTTTCCAGCAGAGGTTTTGTTAACAGTTGTAAGGTATTGATAATTTTATTTTATAGGAAACAAAACAAACATGGCTATATTTATTATGACATCTCAGAAGAGATCAAATATTTTTGCAAAAATTTAATACATTCATTTTGAATTTAATACTTAAACGTGTTATTTATACTTAATATAAAACTCCATTATAGTTTATTTCATAATATTCTTCTTTTGTTTTTGTTCTCATAATAGAGAGAGAAAAAACTAACTCTCTGTTTAATAACTTATATGAATTAATCTGTGTAAAGTAATTCCTTAATATACATTAGAAAATATAAAACCATCTATATATATGTTTAGTGAGCATTTTGTACATGAATAACATGGGTATATTTCATTTAAAACTTAACTACGTGATTATGAATTTAATTTTTGAATTCACCTTAGTATAAATTGCTAACAATTGAAATTTAAACAAGTCAACCAAGATCATAATTCAACTTTTGCTTTGTGTTAACTAAAAAGTGTTAAAAATGTAGTACAAAGCACACACACCCAACGTTTTTACCAAAATAACATCAATTTTCTCATTAGTCATTTCATTCTTATATTAAGAATTACTTTTTAGTTCGATTTACTATAAAAGTGTGTTTTTTAAACTATAATTAATTTTTTATTCAATCTAAATCCAAATCTAAAAAGGGCTTATGCAATTAGTCGCCAAATCTCGAAATTCTTATTTATGTGAGAATCCTGATCAGGACAATGAAACCAAATTATGAAATTATTGTATTGTCATCAGTCCTTGGCAAGTGTGCAAAATTTTGAATTAATCGGATCTTTTGAAGTGGGGGAAAATGAAGTTGAAAGATTTTGTTACATACAAGTGAAACTTATAAAAGCATGTAAATAAAAAGAAAATTGTCAAACTTGGAAGAATTAAATCTGGACAAAACTTGGAAGAATTAAATCTGGACAAAACTTGGAAGAATTAAATCTGGACATAACAGAAAAGTTAACAAAAGAAATGCAGAATTTTCACCAAACATATTGTTACGTAGATCCGGATTCGAGGATTTTATGCAAAAACAATCACAGAGAAAAAAATAATCAGTTTTTTAAGAGCGACGCGAATTTATTATCGAAAATCCAATCATTTCAATACAGGATTCATCGGCAATATTCACAGGGTAAATATCCGAAGGTCTTCACACCTTTAACAGCAATCAAATACAATAAACAGTGTTTAAAAATACACGTAAGTAAAGATTATTCACAAGCACAGCCGAGCTAATCAGTAGTCAAAACAGTCCTCACTACTCGCTAGCTTAATCAAGACTCCTCGCCGAACCGGCGAGCATCCTTTTTATAGGCATGACAGAAACTTCTAGAAATATAACCGCTCGTGTGACTCGTGAACGTGACACTAGTGGAGAGATTTACAGCTTTCTAGAAGATTCCAGAGGGTTCTCCGAATTCGCCAACAGGGTCGCGAAATGACGCCAAAATGGTCACCAAAGTCGCCAACTTGGTCGTCAAAATTGATGCCAACTTGGCTCTACCGCCAAGATTTCGCCAAGTTCTCATTGAATCGCTATTATAATGTAAGGGGTGGCACTGCTTGTGAATAGTACAATTTTAACATGAAATAAATATAACATAGAGTAATATAAATGCATTAAACACTCAAATACAAATTATTTACACTATTTACACAAAATTCGTAACACTGCCCCCTTCTCAAAGACTGCACGTTCCGGGCAGTACAATCCTTGAGTAAGAGGCATCTATTTACAGGCAAACTACTCACATCATAATCACATATAAAATAACAAATGTATTCCACCGCATATATAATACAAATAAATTAAAAGAACATGAAGAGATGTAAACATAAATTCCAATATTAAAATAAAACTAAGGAATTAGAAAAAAGAGATCTTTTTCATCTTGGCCAAGATAAGGGGCTAGCCTATTGTAATGTATTACCTTTGGTTTTGGGTATAGTGATTTCTGTATCCGCACCACAACGTCATTCGGTCTTTTTAGTACTGTGAAAGGACCTTCCCAGTTGGTCTGCAGCTTCAGAGAGAGTCCTTTGCGACACGTTTCGGATTCCATAACCACACTATCGCCTTCGTGGAAGTCGTGTCTGGTTGCTCTTGCGTCGTATCGGGTCTTCATCTTCTCGGAAGCCATGCCGATTCTTTCACTGGTCAGATGATGCATTTCCTCCATCCGTACCTGGAGAGTTTCTCGATATACTCCTCAGGCGCCAAGGGTGCATCTGGTGGCCGGCTGAACAGGAGATCTGCAAGCAGACGAAGATCCCGTCCGAAGAGTATCTGGGATGGGGAATAGCCGGTGGTCTCGTGAACAGCACTTCTGTAGGCAAGCAGGAAAAAGGGCAATTTCTTGTCCTAGTCCTGTTGATTACTGGGTACTAGGAGAGAGAGGCTGTTTAGAATGGTTCGATTGAACCTCTCTACTATGCCGTCAGACTGAGGATGCAAAGCTGTTGTTCTGGTTTTGTCGATGGCGAGTATTTCACACAGTCTCTTGCAAACTGCAGAATCGAAGTTTCTCCCTTGATCGGAGTGCAGTTGTAGAGGGACCCCGAATCGTGCAGTGTTGAACTAAACCTCTGCAACAGTTGAGGCCTCTTGGAATAGGATAGGCTTCAGGCTACTTAGTGAAGTAATCTATGACTACCAGGATGTTGTTGTGGCCATCTAACGATCTCGGAAGTGGACCTAGGATATCAAACGCTATTCGTTCGAAAGGTGCTCCCACATTATACAGCTGCAGTCTTCCTCTAGTGCGTTTCCTGGGACCTTTGCGTGCAGCACAGGGATCACATATGCGACAACACTTTTCCACGTCACTACGCACATTGTTCCAGTAGAAGCACTCACGAACTTTTTGTAAGGTCTTCATAACACCAAAATGACCTCCAGTTGGACTGCCATGCAGTTCCTTAAAAACTGTTGAAATTCTTGTCTTTGGGAGTATTAATTGCCACCTAAATGTTTTTCCGTCCTCAAACTCCCATTTTCGATATAAAACACCATTTCTCAGAAGGAGAGAGTCCCAAAGAGCCGAATAACGCTTCGTTGTAGGATGAAAAGCGGCAATGTCTTGCCAGCTGGGCTTTTCGTCAGACGACTCCTTGAATTCTATGATTGGTTTTATTTCAGGATCAGCCAGTTGATCTTTTCGGACGCTCTCATCACTCAACGGGTCCAATGCTGATGTTGATGGAGCTGTAACTTGGTGGACTATTGGATCTTTTACGCCAAATTTCTTTTTCAATTCTCGAGCAGTATTTGCAGCTCTCAGGACAGGGTCTTCTCGAAAGGGCGTCTGCATTTCCATGTGCTGATCTTTTTCTGTGGTGAATTTCCACGTCATACTCCTGCAGTCTCTGTATCCACCTAGCTATTTGGCCTTCTGGATTTTTAAAATTCAGTAGCCAGGTCAATAAGGCATGATCTGTTCGCAGCAGGAGCCTTCGACCGTAGAGGTAAGGGTGGAAGTTCTCCACGTCTTTTACGATAGCGAGAAGTTCCTTCCAGGTCACACAATAATTTCTTTCTGGTTTGGACAGACACTTGCTAAAATAGGCGATGATACGCTCCTGACCATCTACATCTTGAGACAATACAGCCCGAATGCTCTCATGACTTGCATCTGTATCTAGAATAAATTGTTTCCCAATTTCAGAGTATGCCAGGATTGGAGCAGATGTTAGTGCGTCCTTAACCTTATTAAAGTCGTTGTTACAATCAACCATCCAGATGAATTTCTTTTTTGCCTTTTGCATCGGTCAGTTTATGGAGTGGTCTGGCGATCGTTGAGAAATTTTTCACGAATTTCCGGTAATACGTGCATAAGCCCAAGAAACTCCGGAGCTGGTGAACATCCGTCGGGCAGTTCCAGTCTTTCACAGCCGAGATCTTATCCGGGTCTGTTCGTACACCTTCTGCCAAATTGATGTGTCCAAGATAGGTGACTTCACGCCGGAATAGGTGGCACTTGGTTGGACTTAATTTCTCTGTTGAAGGAAGATGAAACTGATCAAGCAATTGAAGAACCTAATGAAATAATGCATATTAATTGTGATAGCGAAAGTAAATATGACAAAAGTGATAGACATGAAACGTTTGAGTTGAATTGAAATTTTCAAATGCTGCCTAAAGAACTCTATCAAGAAAACTAAGAAGCCATAAATGTAACAATTCGCCTGGTCAAAATAACAAAAGCAAGAAAAGGTTACACGTGCCATTTGTAGATCATCAAAGAACAGCAAAATTACAATAACGTGAGCAATATATGACAGTTTTGATTGCAAATAACGTTCTTGTATTGTTAGTGAAAAATGTCTGTGATTTATGTCCTTTATTAAGGTCACGCACATTTGGAACAGTTTCTTTAGTTTTATTGGATTTTTTCTCAA
Organism: Trichonephila clavipes; assembly: GCA_019973935.1. NCBI lineage: Eukaryota > Metazoa > Arthropoda > Arachnida > Araneae > Nephilidae > Trichonephila > Trichonephila clavipes. The sequence goes on along the minus strand of BMAU01006187.1, from coordinate 50,358 downwards.
ATCATCAAAGAAAAATTAAAAAGTCCTTGAAAGTAAGTAAGTATATTTTCTCTTAGTTAAATTATTCACTGGAATTGTGATTTTTATCGTGCATAGTAAAAATAATTATAAAAAAGGATTGGGGTGACTTAGTCACACCGCGCGACCATTAACGTTATTGTGGAGTAGGCGCCTGCTCCCGGGTTAAAACATTTTGAAGGTTTCTCGCTTTAAATATTAAAAATAACACAATTATTATTCATTGGAATTTTCCATTCGTTTTCCTTATTTAATATTAATTCTAAATGCTAATTCTGTGAGGCTTAAAATTACAGTTAGTTTTAAACTATTTATAATAGGAGCATTCATTTAAAAAATCATTTTATATTTTTGCATGCATTGTTGAGCACTTGGTTTTACTCTCCTTTTAATTAAGCTATTATATCAAGAATAATGTATTATTTGTTTTAAAAATAATCGCGAAATGGGTACTTCAGCCAGTGTACTTATAAATGTATCAGTACTGCACAATGTTTTTATAACTAATTTATTAATACTAATTTAAGAACAAGTTTAATTATTATTAGGGATTTTCATGGGCTTGTCTTGCAGAGCAAAGGTTTTCAAATGAAGGCTTGTAGTAGAAATTTACACTCTGAGTTCTTTTTCTATATTTAGCTGAGATCTATATTTGTCTTCAAAGCAGCCACCGCAGAAAATCCGGTTTCACAAAGGTACAATGTTCAAAACGGTAAAAGTATACGAAATGCTTTTGTTTTCAGTGCAGAAAATTCATCATCTACTTCTGCCTAAAATTGAAAGAGAGTTTTATTACAAAATTGTCTTTTAATTTTGCCACTGGATGTGAAATCTATGAAAATTTCTTCTTCGGTAGTTGAGAGCCCTTCTGGGGTATTTTGAAATGGATCTCTAACCCATTCGTAACTTGCTATCAAGTTGTCCTCAGCAAAAAAATATTTTTTTAAAATTTTTTGCCAACATAGCTAAATGATATTCAATATTTTTATAAACAACTTCCACATGTTGTTCTTCAGTTTTTAAAGTTTTTACACATTTAATTGCATTTTCAAACATTTCTAGGTTTTTTGCTTTAAATTCCGGCTCCATATATAATTCTAATTTTCTACAAAAAGCATTAATTTTATCACTCGTTTCAAACATATGTACATTTGATCCTTGAAGTTGAAGATTCAATATATTTAATTTCTCAAGTATATCGACTAAGTACCTCCACTTAATCAGAAATAAACCATCTCAAAATTTCTCAGCTTCTGTAGGTTTTCCTCTTTTAGAAAAATGGTAATTTCATTTCTTAATTCATAAACACGTTGTAAAAATTTCCCGCGCGATAACCATCTTGCTTCGCAATAAGATAGCAACGATGAATGCACTGCGCCCATTTCTTTACAAAGTCCAGAAAAGATTCTTGATTTTAAGGGTCTCATTTTTATGTAATTTACTACAGTCACCACTGTCATTAGCACAATATTCAGGCCAGGACTCATTTCTTTGGAAGCCAGAGCTTCTGCGGGGATCATGCAATGTATCCAGATGTACAGTGGAGATTTTTGTTTCTCAAGTGCTTGTATACTTTTAAATCTTCCTGACATTGTACGAGCACCATCGATGCATATTCCGACACAATTTTTCCACTCTATATTTGCATCGTTTATAAAATTATTTAAAATATCAAATAATGCTATTGCTGTTGCTGGTAGAACCCCCCTCAGTATAGAGGGCGCTGCTTGTAATAACATGTGTTGTTGACACCAGAGATCTTCTGTACGTGACCGAGTGCAGACGCACTCCATATTCCATTAAACTTATTATTTAATCTTACACTTGTATTCGATGATTTATTGAATTTAATTGAGTCTAACGGATTGTGATGATATGAAAGTTGATTGATATAAAAGCATTCTACCACTGATTAACTGAACCATCGATGATAGTAACATTGGTGCATACGGCCTGTGAATCGGAAATTGATGATTGTATCATTGGTGCAACGGCCTGAAATTAATGAAAATTGATGAAATTGATGAAAGAATCATTTTTGATACCCTCGACCAAGAGGTTGGAATATCATCGTCGACAGTGAATTCAGGTAAGCCGAATTTTTATTGAAAATGAATCATACCTGAATAGAAGATTAAAATGTCAGAAGATCTCTCAAAATTTAAAAGAAGCGTACTGCGGTACGTTCTTCGTTGACAAAATTGATAAATAAAATTGAAGGAAAGATCAACAATGAAAATGAACCTGTTGATCAATTTGAAGCTTTTATAGAGCAATTAAATGACAAAGAAAGTAACTTAAGTTTATTAAAAACACTAATTGAAGATCGTTTGTCTGTTGACACTATTACTGAAGATATGGAAGCTTCGGAAGAAATTAAAGAGAAGATTATATTTTTGGAAAACGAAGCTTTCTTCTAAAATTAGGAGAATAAATTCTGACTCTATCCAGGTTGATACAGTTTCTCGAAATATCCAAGTTATTGATTCCAATAGTTTTGAATGTATGAACATAAATTTACCTAAATTGCATATAAATAAGTATTCTGGAAATTATTCTGAATGGTTAGATTTTTATAATTTATTTGAAAGCTCTATTCATAATAACAATAGACTAAGCAAAGTTGATAAATTTAATTATTTAAAATCATATTTATGTGGTAATGCGCTTACTTGCATTAATGGATTTCCAATTTCTGATGATAATTATGATAGAGCTCTTGATTTATTAAAAAGATAGATTTGGAAATAAAAACATGTTAATTAACGCTCATTTGAGCAATTTATTAAATTTAACACCTGTTAGAAACCCTACTGATATTGTGGGCTTAAGAAATTTGTACGATAGAGCAGAAACGCAAATATGAGTCTTGCAAGTTTAGGGAGTTAAAGGAGAATCCTACTCAAACTTATTAACACCCATCCTGTTGAAACAGATACCCTCAGAACTCGTTTTGGAATTCAATCGTTCTCAAAAGGACGAAGGGTTTGACCTGAGCGCTCTGTTGCGGTTCCTACACTTTGAAATACGCTGTAGGGAACGAGCTTCTCAAATAAACAGTCATAAACTATGTCATTATTCCCCTCTACCGCAAGACAGAACAAAAAATAAAGGCTCCTATTTCCTCGGACAACGCATGAAGCCAACCCCGAATAGAGTATATTTCCGACCCCATTCATTTCCCACCCCTTTGGAAAAAGTAGAACTTAGAAGCCGAAAATGCTTATACTGCAACAAAGGTCATGAACTCGACACTTGCCGTTCCTTTGGTGCTCACGAAGAGCGAGAAATTTTAAGGGAAAAGGGCTGTTGTTATTTATGTTTGTCGCACGGTCATAGAGCAAGGGAATGTGTAACAGGGGAGTCGTGTCCTATTTGTAATGGATCCCACCATTTCTCAATATGTTTTCAGAATGGACATGATGACCATTTGTCTCCTAAAAGGGACACTGATAATATAGTTTCAGCAGTAATCAAGAGAGATTCTGAGGACCTTTTAACAATGAGTGTTATTGTTAATGAATCCAATATTTCCAAACAGCTTAGTGAATTTTGGAATTTAGAGAACTTAGGAATAGAAGCAGAGGTGTCCGATGAGGAAAATATTGATAATGATATAATGTCTGAATTTGAAGCGGGAATTTCATACCAAAATAAGCGGTATAAAGTTAAATTCCTTTGGAAACCTAACATGAAAGTATTATTAGAAAATAATGAAGAAGTTGCTAGGAAAAGATTTCTAAAGTTAAGATCACGTTTTAAAAATGACAGTTCCTTATTTGAGGATTACAAATTAGTTGTAAATAATTATCTTTCTGAGAAAATCCTAGAACGTGTTCCATTTGAAGAAGAAAATCTAAAAGCATAATATTTTTATCTACCACATAGAGCAGCAATACGTACTGATAAAACTACAAGCAAATTGCGAATCGTATTTGATGCGTCATCACATGCGAAATCACAGATATCTTTGAACGATTGTTTACACACAGGGCTAAATTTTATACCTAACCTATTTTTTCTATTAATCAAATTTAGAGTGAATCCAATTGCATTTGTAGCTGACATAAAAATGGCATTTTTGATGATTGAGATAGACGAAAGTGAAAGGGATTTTACAAGATTTTTCTGGAATGAAAATCCAGGAATTGATTTAGAAAACAAACGGCTTGATATTTTCCGTATGACTAGGGTTTTATTTGGAGTAAAATCAAGTCCATTTCTTCTTGCAGCTACGATAAAAGCACCATCTTAAAAATATGTGGATATTTTTCCTGATACATTTAACCATCTTAACCAGTCATTGTATGTTGATGATTTTCTGTGTGGAAATGTCAGTGTCCAAGCAGCCTTGACGACCTGCATAGAAAGTAAACAAATTTTGGAAGATGCAAGTATGGATCTTCGGAAATGGAGAACCAACTCTTCCGAGCTAAATCAAAGGTTAAAAAATTTAAATTTTGAAGTAGATGAACATAAAGAGTCATTGAACACGTTGATGGCTTCAAAGGTCTTAGGAGTTGGTTAGAATGAAAAATCTGATACATTCTATTTTGATTCCAGCGATTTATGAACATTTCTTTCTAAAATAATTAATACAAAAACATATTTGTTACAAGCCGCAGGTCGATTATTTGACCCAGGAGGTAGATTGAAACATTCGACCCTATCTGAATTCCAAAAACATCAAATGATGTTGCCAAAGGCAACGAACTTCAAGGGAGCAAGAAACATTCTTAATGAATGGAACGAAATTTGCAAGTCCAACAGAATTCAGCTATTCAGCGCGGAAGAGGGAATCGAATGGAACTTCATTCCACCCGCTTCTCCCCATTTCGGTGGATTGGGGGAAGCAAACATTAAGTCCATGAGACGCATTTTATTGAGGGTAGCGAAATCAGCTATCATGAACTTCGAAGAGTTAACTACGTTGATGGCACAAATCGAAGCAGTTCTGAATTCACGTCCCTTGTCTCCACTTTCTTCGGACCCCAATGATCTTAACCCTTTGACCCCGGGGCATTTCTTGACGAACTGTGCAATTTCCTCCTTTCCTGAACCTTATACTGCTTCGGATTCTTTGTCCTATCATTCCAGGTGGAAACTCGTTCAATCTCTGAGAGACAAATTTTGGAACCGTTGGAGCACCGAATATCTGACCCATCTGCAGACCCGTGCTAAATGGAGTGAACAGAACCCTAACCTGATGGAGAATTAGCTCGTTCTTTTAAAGGATCCCAACACCAAGCCCCTGGACTGGCCTATGGGGCGTATTCTTGAAGTATTTCCCGGTAGTGATGGTCTTGTAAGAGTAGTTAATGTGAAAACCTCAACAGGTATTTTAAAACGAGCCATCACAAAGGTAGTGCCTTTACCTATTCCAGTTGATCCTGCAACTGTAGAGAAGAACAATTGAACACATTTTACAATTTCTTGAACTTTAACCTTTATATTATTCTATGTACATAATTGCTAATTTGATTTTCAGTATTATTGATAACTCATGTGATTTAAGAATTGCTAATTTTATTTCAGAAATATTGATATGCATGTGATTTAAGAATTGCTAATTTTATTTTAGAATTATTGATGATGAATATGATTTGAGAATTGAATTCATAGGATTTTATTTTTATTATTTCACATTGCATGAATTTTATTTGTATTATTTCATTTTGCATGAATTTTACTTAAATTACCTTAGAATTTGAATTATCTTAATGTAAACTCCGCAGGAGTTTAAGTGGGGAGTAATGGTAGAACCCCCCTCAGTATAGAGGGCGCTGCTTGTAATAACATGTGTTGTTGACACCAGAGATCTTCTGTACGTGACTAAGTGCAGACGCACTCCATATTCCATTAAACTTATTATTTAATCTTAAACTTGTATTCGATGATTTATTGAATTTAATTGAGTCTAACGGATTGTGATGATATGAAAGTTGATTGATATAAAAGCATTCTACCACTGATTAACTGAACCATCGATGATAGTAACAGTTGCATTAAGTTTTATTGGTTTTCAAAAAAGTAGTTCTTCAACTGCTGACATACAATCCCAAAATCGAACATTCGCAATGAAATGAGCATCTTTATTGCTGTCTGTTGTCTCGTCAAGCTTAATTGAAAATAATTTATCACGGAACTTACCGAAAAGCTGTTGCTCTACATCTTCAGCGATATCATCAATTCGATGGGAAACAGTATCATTTGATAGGGGTATGGACTGCAACTCTTTGGCAAAATTGTCTCTAAACATAGTTTCTACGATTTCAATTGCTGCAGGCAAAATAAGCTCTTCCGCAATAGTGTGAGGCTTTTTACATCTGGCTATTTTATATGATACTTTGTAAGAAGTAAGTAAAGCTTTTTCATTCACTGACAAAGTTTTTTTTTAAAATGGTTTTTGTTTTTTATATGATTTTAATTTTGATTCAAAGAACTCTCGAGGTTTGTTAATGTACTCACCATGAAGCGTTTCGAAATGTCTTCTAAGTTTATTAGGTTTAATACTGTCTGCTGCCAATATTTTGAGCAATTAACACACAGTGGCTTTTCTTCTCCTTTTACTTCAGTAATGATAAATCCAAAATTCAAGTATTCTTGAGAATATTTCCTTGATATAATTTCTGGAACTATGCTCGTCTGTGCACTTGTTGATGCTTTATTATCGTCAAATGTTCGCTTACGACTTAAAAATTTATCCATGATTTTTTTATTCCAATCTTCTGCAGTAATACTTAATAGAGTGAATTACAACTAACGCGCAAATTATAAAATGTACATTCAAGATAGATTTGGTAGCTATAGAAGCATCGAATCGACCAAGACTGACTGGAATTGTATGAGGTACAGCATTATTACATGTTTTGCGCAGACGTCCGATAGTTTGGCCAGACTCACGCAGACGCTCGCGAGAATGCCAGATGCGATGGATATGATAGAGCACAACATAAAGTAGACTATTTTTCAATTTCTACTATAAGTTCACTCTCTCATATATATCTTGTTCAAATGTTCAATCGTTGATAAAATATTTTTTATTCATTCATTCAAGTTCAAAATCATTTTTTAAAACTTGTAGTGGGTGACACTTCATGTTAATAGAGTTCTTTCAAATTTTAATTCATTAATTAAATTAAAAAAATGAATAAATAGTATCAAACAAAAATTATAGTCCAAAAGCATTTATAGAAAGGAAAACTTTTCGTTTTGTCCCCTGTAACGCAATGGATAGCGCGCTGGGCTTCTAATCTGAAGGACGGCAGTTCGAATTCCATCCGAGATGGCCTAATTTCTGAGAATGTGTGTGATTTCTTCTTTACTTTACACACACACTATTTTCTTACATTAATTAAATTTAATTAATGAATAAATAGTAACGAAAAAAGAATAGTCCAATACCCCATATATAGAAAGAAAAAGGAAAAATTCAAGGTAAATCGGTTTCTCTTTTGTCGCTTAGCATTGTGATTCTGTCATATGTATTACATATTTTTATTAATTGTAACTATTTAATAGAAAGTAACTAAAATAAGCTTTTCTTTGTTGGCCTAAGTAGGAATTGACTTAAAAATTTAATTTTACATTACTTGTTCTAATGACATTTGTATTTTTAGAAATGCATGATGGAGGAAATAAATCTTTAATTAAAAGTCATTTTGCAATCTGTTCCAATTTAAAAAATGAGAAAGGAAAAATAACATAACATTATAATTATTACTTAAAAGTAATTTGCTTAAAATATATATTACTTAAAAGTAACATATGCAAAATTTAATACTCAGAGTGCATTATTATTGCATTCAATACATTATTAAATAGGGGGCGATGAAAATTATGATTGAAAATTGGGTCGCCAATAGTGAAAGTTTGAGAAGCACTGCATTAAACACTCAAATACAAATTATTTACACTATTTACACAAAATTCGTAACACTATTTTCAATATGTCAAATAATGGTCTAAGACTAATTCAGCATTTGAAAAAGTTTTTTCAATTGGTAATGATTTTTGGATGAGTGAAAAATCGTGATTGAATGTTGATAATTTAACTGCAGCACTTATTGTAAAGTTCAATATGAAGGATCTATCTTACTGTAAAATTTCCTATAGATTAGAAAATGATATATAATTTTAAAAAATTCCATTCAACGGAAATATACTCCTTTGGGTAAATAATTAAAATGGATGAAAGCATAATTAGTGCACTTTGTTTAAATTAATGAAATGCTTCATATATTTATGTTGTAATTTTTCTTCCTCCTGTTCATTGTAAAAAAAAATTATTCAGCTTAATTATACAGATATGTTATATAAGAAACTATTTTATAACTTATATGAACTAAGCTGTTTAAAGTAATTCTCTATTCCTTGATGTTTATTAGAAAATGCTGAACCATCTTTATATATGTTTACTGAGTATTTTATCCATGATTAAAATTCATGGATATTTTTTGTTTAAGTTTTAATTATATATATATACATTGTTATAAGTTTAATTTTTGAATTCACCATAGACTGATCATAGAATAAATTACTAACAATTGAAATTTAACCAAGTCATTCCACGATCATAATTAAACTTTTGCTTTGTGCTAACTATAAAAAGTGTTCCATCAGTTACACAAGTACCACAATCTATCAGTTTTATTGAACCATTTATTAATCTTATACATTAATTTCAAACAAAAGTATTCTGAGATGCTTCTTAGAATTACATACCGTATTTTCTTGTATATACTCCGCGGATTATGTGTTAAAAAAGTTTCAAATTTCGTTGTGCGTATTATATGCTGCCGCGAATTATCTGAGGTAAAACATTCTCCATCAGAAAAGCTAACAATAAAGTTTTGAAAGAAATGCCGTTTATGTTTTATAAAATAAATAATAGAGGGTGCTTTCACGATTTGGATGACGTATATCAGCCATAACTAGTTTTTGTCCAATTACATTCAAAAACGAATTTGATTCCTTCGAAGGAAAAAACAGTTACAATTCGCAGGCACCATTTATAATTTTCTCTTCTCTAGAGCTATTACGCCCTTTGAAAATTTTCATGTTGAAGCGAAAGCGTTAAGTTACACAGCAAACTTCAAGTTAAAAGTTATAGAGAAGGCTACCGAAGTCGGGAAGCTGCGAGGTTTTCTAACGTTGACGAATTGAATATTCATTTGTGGAGAAAAAGCAAGACCAAATTCGAAAATTGTGATCGACGTTAAAGAGCCGATAGTCGTGGAAAACTTCACTGGCCAGAATTAGAAGAAGAAATAAAAATAAATGGATTTTAAAAGAGAGAATGGAAAAGTAGTCTCGGTCTTAATTTTTTTGCTGTTAACTTGCTAAATTAAAAAAAAGTTTTTCCGCGTGTAATGTTTTGTTTAACAACTCAAAACATAGATGGCAGTAGCAAAGAATGTTTTTGTTTTATTGAGATTATCATAAAAAATATCATATATATTTAAAGAGAAGTTTCATAATAATTTTTTTCTGTACAATTTCTTACTTCTATTTTTAATTATATTGTGTGTGTTTTTTTATTATATGACACTCATTATCGGCAGTTTATATTTTTGGACTGTTCGCCGTAAAACTGCCACGGATTATACAATGTTTATTTTTTTTTTACTCGAAAAAAAAAGGCTTTACGGATAATACGCCGCTGCGGATTATATAGAGGAAAATACGGTACATAATTCAAAAAAAAAATATTAAAATTTATTGAATATATAATATATTCAAAAGAATATGTTATACATAATGATATGCACACATACATTAGAAATGTATTATATGTCTATGAAAAAAGAAAAATATTTTATTCATTTTATGTTAAAGTATAAAGTCCTTCACCTACAACAACGAAGATTTGTACTTCACTAAAGACTTAATTCTTGGTGTGCCAAACAAATCTATCAACATGATTCAGTATGCCACACATTACGGAATATTTGAAACAATTCAATTCCTGTGGCAATACATATAGATTGGGAGTTTTATTGTATATTAAATGTCCGCGGCATTTAAAGATATTAATATTAACAGAAACAAGCAACATAATATATATATTCCTTCAACAAAGATAAAAAAAAATTCACGTTGTACACATAAATTTATATCTTGTAAAAACATTGATTCAAATAAATAAATAGCATAAAATATAAGTGCCGGCAATATAATTAGTATACCTTCAATAAAATTTTTTTAAATTTAAATATGAAACTTTTTCCTACAAAGCTTTACTTAATATTGCAATACAAGTGGAATAATTTGTAACGTTCAATCTGACTTGCACATGATTCTGAATGTTTGGATGTTAAACAATTTCTTTGTGGATTCGAAATATATTTCATAAGAGAAATAAATTTCTTCACAAACACACACACACACACACACACACACACACATATATATATATATATATATATATATATATATATATATATATATATATATATATATATATATATATATATGTGTGTGTGTGTGTGTGGAACCAAAACTGGAAAGCCGAGTACATACAATTTTCTTCAAACAATTAAATAACTTTGGAAATGACATGAAGCAGTCGAAAATAGATGTCAATTTATTGATAGATACCTTGCAGATCTTTTCATAATTTAGTAAATTCTGCTTTGAATAATTCTGAATCCTTCTTTTCCCAATGCAGTTAGTGATGTTTCATTTTAAAAGTATTACACCATCCTTTTGACATGATGTAAATATTTAATGCTAAGAATGAGTTATGTTTAAACAGAGGATATTAGGGTTTTCTTTTAACATAAACTACACACAAGCAAATTCAGCAGAATCATTTTGTGACAAATGATTGAAAGTAAGGAAGCCTTTAAATAAAAAAATGCACGAGGCATTGAAAGGAGACACAGTGATTAAATTTAATCTCATAACTTTGTACAATGCCACCGAGAAAATTGCTCAGCGTACCAACCTCTGTTCTACATAATTAACTTTTTTAGGGATTTAGAGGTCTGACCATATATATATTAAAATTTTTAAAAGTAGTAATTATAAAATATTGAAGTATTTCAAAAATTAAAATGGCTTATTTTCAAATATATATGCATTCATTAGTATGCATGCATGTATATTTATCATCAGTATTTGCACACATCGGGTTCAAATATTTGGAAACTAAACAAGGCTAAATAATTATGTCCCATTTATGTATAACTAAATATCTTATAGTTTTTTATTCTTATTCAGTTTCTAGCTATAAATATGTATTACAGGTAATCATCACATAATAATAATCACATATTGATCAGATTAGATCAAGAGGACCTAAAATGCAACTTGCTTTTAGAGAATGTAACTGTACAAAATTTTTACCTACCATTTCTGTTACCAGGGCCAGCGCTAGCAGTTTCGACGTCTCGGGCAAAGAGGTACAATGCCACCCCCGTTTATAACAAAAATTAAAAGAGATAACCTAAACCCATCTCACGCTTAATGGTAAAATAAAACGTGAGCAAAGAAAATTGCTGTCAATAATGTTGAAGTTTTGATTAGCAAAAAATATTAGTTTATGTTTTTGGCACTAAATTAAAATTAGGGTTGCATAGAAAAAAAGAAGAGTCATTTCTAGTGTATAATTATAAATTACTATCGCCCTTTATAAGCGACTAAAGAAATTATTTTTATACGAAAGGCAAATAATATTTTCTCATTTGAATAACAATGTAAATCGAAAATGTTTTAAGACGATTACGGTACATTCAAGCTACGAAACACACATACTTAAATATGTTAATCAACAAGAAAATATTGTACGAACTTATGACATTTATATGTATGTATGTGAAATGAAAAATAAATAAATAAAATAGAAAAAGCACAAATGCAGCAAAATAATTTTTTCACTTTATCTTACGCAATGATTAAAATTCCTGGGTATTAAACTTTAAAAATCTAAAAGATATTTTGGAAATGAAAATATGGTTACCTTTTTTGTTGTACAACTTAGTCTTATCTGCATAAGCACAGGAAGCTAAAATAATTAGTTCGGAAGTCAAATTGACACAAGATTCCCTCAGTTTTCTTCGAAAAAGGGTCTTTTTCTCGGAGTCATTCCACCCCTTTCTTTTCATTCATAAAACTTGACCGTGCTTTTCATCACTTTTGTTGATACTAATTTCTGCCAAAATCTGTTTCAATAGTACCCGAATTCTCGCATACAAAGCTGTAAAAGTTGTAGGAAATTAGTTGAAAGAAAAGGAACCGGATGCCGAAATTCTTCCTTATCGCCTCCTCTCCCTTTCCCCATGGTACCAGCATTGGGAAACAGGGCTTTAAATACTAACGAATACTCGTTAAAATTTAGGTTAATATTTTGCATTCACATTTTTAATTTTTTTCTTCGAATTTTTATTTTGATTGGTGGAACCCCTGGGTATACCTCGTGGGACCCCAAGGGTTCCATGGAACACAGTTTGAAGACACTGGTTTATATCTCAATGGATTAATGTATTCTCTATTGGGAGTTTTTCAACAACCATTTTAATAAAAAAAATATAGAAAAAGGAAACCAATTAAAAAAATCACTAAAAAGTATAAAATTATTTTTAACCGACTTCACTAAGTAATGTAAAGTAAATCCATATATTTTTATAATCGGGTGCTTTATATTTTTTTTTCTTGTAAAGTAAACCTTATTTAATCGGAAAACATTAATTCCCCCTAATATTAACTCCAAAGGCAAAAGGGGTAATTTTTCAAAAGTTTTAATTTTGCATTTTATTTAGATTCCCTGTGGCTTTATTCCCATCAAATTTTAATTAATTTCGGAAACTTTTTATTTTTTTATCAATCCCTTAATGTAACCCCAAAATTAAGGGATGACATTTTAAACCACCTTTTTAACAATGATACCAAACCGGTAACATGCCCTATCAAACAAAAAAAAATCATTCAAATCGGTTGAGATATGCCAAAGTAATCGCCGAACAAATATAAAAAAACAAAAAAAAAAAAAATTTGATCGAATTGATAATCTTCTCCTTTTTTGAAGTCGATTAAAAATACATGAAAAAACCTCGTTTAAAAAGAAACATCCTGTAGAAACTATTTAAATATTTCTTGAGAGAAACTGAATATTTTTTAATTATTCTACTCACCTTACTTTAATAACAGACACAAATTAAAAAAAACCCAGTAGATAGTAATTGTTTTATAACGCACTCTTCTTCACGAGCAACCAATCTGCAATGCAATTATTCCATAAATGAAACAATAGAACTGCCTTTTTTCCTTTTATAATCACGGTTAAAACGTGTAAAAGCTTGTCAGGACTGATTTTTCGCGCCTGCCTGCATTTTCACACATGTTTCGACAAATTATTAAGACACACGGTAAAAATTCTATTACAGCACACATTGTATGTGTGTTCGTTTATTTAAATTATAATAAAAAGAGTGATTTTGTTTACGTTTTAAGCTACTTTTTAAGTGAAATTTATCATGCTTGTGAGCGGTGTCCTTGTGTGTGAATTTCAAATATTTTGACTTTTAAAATACTTTAAAGTTCCTAAACATAAATATATTAATATATATATATATAAATTATTAAAATTCAACATATTAATTTTTTCATAAGATTTAAATGAATCTTGGTTTATTTTCTTCACAAACAAGTTAATTTTAAAGCGAATTTGTCGCCTACTAAAGTTGCCGCCCCGGGCAAGGGGCCCGGCTTGCCCACCCCTAGCACCGACCCTGCAGTTACATATTATTATCTACGAACATTTTTATTCTTTTATTACTTTTTAAATGTACAATAATATACTTCTATTCTTTAAAAACTATTAAAATGTGAGCACTTATTTGATATTTTTAATTAAATGCATATTTCAAACAAAATGCTACATATTTTCATAAGTAAATCTCTTATTCTCGTAACCTGAAATAATGTGAACTTTATTAAGAATGCTGCTAAAATTCTTAGGAAACATAATACAGATGCAATGAAGCAATTTATTATTTTGCCTTTATTGCATTAAAACATTAGTTAACTATAATGTACGATTACTTTCCCCATTCATTTTATTATACATACAGTTTTAAAGCAATGGAGAAATTATTACAAAATTAATTTGTCTTCTGTTGATTTTTTCCCAACTATACGATTGTTGTGATGGGATTCCCTATTTCGAACCACATAATTCCTTTCTAACAAAACTTTAACTTCTACACAACTGCGAATTCATTTAATTTAACCCTCTCAGTGGATACCTTCCTACTGAAAAGTTATTCCGAAAGCGTTAACTCTTATTTTGAATATCGCTTTAAAAATGAAACAGACTTCTTTCCTTTCCCACTTTTAGAACTTGGGAAGTCGAATGGGGACAATTTTATGACCTAGTTCGGTTACTTTGTCAAGTAAGAACCAAGAGATCAATCGTTTACAGCTAGCTGTAGAGTTGCCTTGGGCAATCTTGTATGAAAGTGTAGTGGAATTCGGTGTTTCTTTCTCCTATATGTTCTGTCACAGTAAAATTAAAACAAAATGCAGGGTAAAAAAAAGGAAAAAATGAAATAAATAGTATCTTAGAAGTTGAAAAATAATTATATTTTCTTCAAACAAATTTTATTTTTCGGTCATTTTTTAAAAATTAAAAATTATATATATATTATTTGGTATCGCGATTTGAACCAGAAAAAAGCATCCTATATTCATTTTTGAGTATGAGAGTAAGAAAACGCGCTTACTTTCCTGTTTTTTAAAAAAGTAATGAGGTAAAAAGAGCAAAGGCCCTATCTCATTTTTAAACAATAACACAATAAATGGTACATACGATGATTATATTTATGAAATAAAACCGATCTTTCTCTATTCAGTTATATTTTTAATTTAAAATAGCATAAAAAAGGATTTCAATTCTTTTAATTTATTTCAATTAAAATCAGATAAAAGATATTTTTATGTTAACTGAATATTTTTCGGGAAAAATTTAAATTTTTCTTCCTAGAGTTCTCGTTTTCGAACTTCTTGTATTAAATAAAAATTCCTTTTCTACATCGGCATTTGTGATGGACCTAACACAAATTCAGTCAAAAATTTTTAATTTTAATGGGGGATATACTTCTTCAAATGTGCAGGACAGTACTTCTAACGATTTTCTACTCAAGTTAAATTTCTTATCTTTCTGTTTCTTTTATTACAAGGAAAAATGTCACACATCGATAACTACATTTTCACACAATTCAGTCATTAAAAATTCTATTGTGAGAAAAGTTCTCCCTAATTAATTTTGTCTTTGAAAACAGTACACTTAAAACAATTTTGTTCAGTGAAGTTCCACAATGTATTCATACCAAATTTTAAAAACAAATTTAACACTTGGAAAAGTATCCTGTATTAAATTGTTCAGTATACACAAATATTTCCTGTTGTAAGGAAGATACAGTATGAGATGTGGTGTGTGGTTGTGAAAGAATGTTTTCGTACGTGTAGACTATTTTTGAAAATTTAAATATCACTGAAGCTGATCATATAACTGCAAATGAGCCTTATTTTAATGTGTGCTGGTATCAAAGTAAAACACTTTACAATATTAAACAGCCTATGGGTTTATACTCAATATCAAACTATTCGCAAAATGGCTTACAACTTTTATTCAAATTGTAAAGAAACTGAAATATAAATATATCTTACTGCAGTCAAAAATATTCATAATATGTAAGTATCCTGTTTCTCCACTTATTTAAGTACATTTTAAAAACTGTAGCTGAATGCAATTTTTTATATTTATAAACGAGGCATAAAAGCTCACACAGTCGTAAAAATGTCTCTTTATCATTTTTAAATATACTATTATAAAACGTATATGGATTGTAAGATCAGTTGTAAAATCCTAAAAGCTTTTAGAGGAGCAAAAAACATGTAATTTTGGATTGATCAAATTTTTAATATAATACACAAATATACATGTTATTAAGCAAATACATTTGAAAAATCAAGCTTCCTTCTTAAATAAACGTAATTGAAAGAAAAATGTTTAATTGAAAATGACATGTTTATATAAGGGGTATCCCCAAAGTGAGGTAATCCTCAAACTTAAGACTTATACTCAGTGGCAAAACAATCCATGAGGGTCAGGAACTACTGTGCCCATCATAATACACGTGACCATTGGACGCTGAGGTGCATGAACAGATGTCCCGATTTGGTGGTCTGTCTGAAGAGAGACCTTCAGTGTTTAACACCCGAAGCAAGCTTGGTACTCATTTATCGACCCAATGTAGCGGGAATGAAAGGCAGAGTCGACCTTGCGCAGCCCGTTAATAGAACCCCAGACCTGTGGTGTGGAAGCACTATACACTTCCACTCAATCCTATTCGGTGAAAAATAAAATTTAATGTTAGAATCTTATATAAATCCCTAATGAAAGAGGGAGTCCAAACTTTTTTTTTTCATGTAAACTGTTTAGATGGAAATGATTAATTATGAACATTTCACAAGTTGCATAAATTAAAATTAACCGTTATAGTTTACATAAATTTTTAAGGGTGCAAAAGGTGTATTTCGGCTGCACGAATTAATTTTAAAAGGAATATGGTTACGAAAAAGTAGTACAAATCTATCTAAAGTAGGGTTGGTTACCATACATAGTGTCAAACAAAACAATGTATTGGAGGCCAATTCCACAATTCGTTGTTATAAAAATGTACGGAAAATTACAAGGTTTATTTTTGCATTTGTACTTTATATATATATATATAATTTTTCCTGGGAACTTTAAAAGCTAGAGCGGCATCCATCAAAACCGCTGTTCTCTCTCTGTTTTTCCTGATCGCCCCTGACTAAGCCTGCTCTGCCATAGTAAGTGAAAATGCCGGATTTTGTTTGTCAAGATCATTTTATAGCAGACTGCATTTTTCATGTATTTTAGATGGTCGTTTTATATTTTCTACATCAATATTTTAATGTCTGAATTTAAAATTACATAAAATTCTTGACATTCGCATCAATGACCATGATAATTTTTATTAGTATATGAATGTGTCATCAAACGATTACATGACTAATATTAACAGATTATTTTAACCATTTAATTAATATTAAGTATAACATAACGCACACAAATTTTCTGAATTTTAAAATAAATATTTCGAAAACTACTTCGGATATACTCAAAATTTTTCATTCCTACGCTTTAGCTTCTCAGTTTTGCTTCTATGTAAGAATTTATTGTAATTGTATATTCATCAATTTTTTTAGTATATTTTTTTATCTTAGCATGCAGTTTTCAACTGAATTGTATGAAATCTTCGAGATATATTAAAAGATACCAAAGAAGCTATATAATAAAATTTGAAATTTTTATTATACTCAAACATTTGCTAAAACTTATGGTAAATAATTTTTAACTGCGTAATGCATTTTTTTTTCGAAATTTCAAATGGAATTTCTAACATAAAATTTCTAGCTTTATACGGTCGAGATTTCAAAAAATATCCAGATTTTAATTACTTATTCAGTTAGCCTTTAAAAAAGATAAATGTTGAGGTATTTTGTATAAATAGATATTTTTGAACAATAATTCGAATGTTTTTGAATAGCTGGAATTTAAAATTGATTTTTATGTTTATTTATATGCATAAATGTCTACTGTAAATGTTTCCATATATTTTTGATTACCATTTATTCAAACATTCAAGTTATAAAAAAAATGTGGGAAAATCTTCATTCATGTTGTCTTTGATGTAAACTGAAGTTCAAGCACTTAAAATTCAAATATAATTCGGTGTATTTTAACAATATATAACTAGGCACTGTACTTAAACTTCCCTGAACAGTTGGGCTCTGAAATCTATAAAAAAAACCTAATAAATCTTAATTAGTTTTTTTTCATGTTTCAAATTATTTGATGAAGTTTAAATTTATTCATTTTTAGTGGTTGGAAAATTAAAAAGATTTCAAATTTTAAAGAGTTTGGTGTTTTATTAATTTTTTTCGGTATCTTGTAATAAAATAATCATGTTTCAAAAACTGAAAGCTTTGATTAAAATAAGAAAAATGAAGTGAAAGAATATACTTAAGAAAAGATATAATTTGTCTAACTATATAAAATAGCAGATTGTACTGACACGCCCCAACTTGTTACAGTTTCAAATTAATATGAAACCAAAAGGGAATTGTAACATATTTTACTTATGCGTTGGGACTTTTCAATACTTTTAAAACACTTCCTGGGGTCTAAAGAAATTTCCCCTCGCTTTTTTACGATTGCCCCAGGGTCAAAACACGGGGTTTCCTGCGAGTCATAAAACTTCCCCTCAGTGTCCTGCTGTGTTGCTTCCACCGTTCCCAATTATCTTTCAAGATGTTATACTTTTAAAAGGGGGAAAGGATTTCAGAAAAGTACGGCTAATCCGCTTTTGAAAACGTTACTTGAAGGCAGAAAAATCAGTGCAGTCCATTTTCAAAGCATCTTTACACTGACGGAATTTTCCGTGCTATCCGGTTAGAGGGTTAATATTTATTCTTAACTGTTTAAAATTATTGTCATTTCTTTCTTTAAATTAAAATATTCTTAGGGGAATTATACCATTGCAAAAGGTAACTATTTTTAGAAATGATTAAATTTAATTTGATTTATTATCTTATTTTTTTGAAGTAAATGTTAAACTTGTAAAGAAGTTTATTTCTGGAAACCTGTGTATGTAGAATATTATGTAATATGAAAGTTTTTGATTAATGTAGAGAATTATCTTTAGGTGAAAATGTATTTTTTCCTATTATCTTCCATTGTCACATCTTCGTCATTTTTTTTTAAATCTCAGTGGCTAATTCTTTGGAATTGGCTACTCAAGAAGTAATTATTAGTTTTTTATGGGTCAATAATGTATCCACATCTGCAATGAGCAGGCGACATGTGAAATCATGTCACTCTTCTCAATCAGGCAGACAAGATGTTGAAAGCCGCAATATGGCAGGGAGCGGCCTGCCAAGTTCTTTAATGACAGAAATCACCACGGCACGAATTGGAGAAATGATTTAAAATGATCAACGGGCAACTCTGCTTGAAATCTCGTCAGAGCTGGGAGTGAGCTATGGTAGTGTGCTGTATAGTGTTCCTGATGTGCTGCAATGTTCCATGACAGTGCCGTGAAATCATCCGCCAAGACCTGGCTGAATGTGGACAAGGATCTGATTTCTACTAAGACGGGTTAAACAATTCGGCAGACGGGTTCTGCATTCTGATAAATGCCTAAATAGACTTGGTGATTATGTCGAAATGTGATAGGCATGTATGCCTCTTAATTCCCTTTTGTATTTTCTGTCTATTGTTAATATTTTTTATTAGACTTAACCTTTTATTTGATCATCCTATGTAATTATGGATATTTTTTAATGATTTGTGGATGTTATAGATGTATCTGTTTTACAATGTTAAGCTTTTTCAAGTAATTTGGTCCATAACATATATATTTTAGTTGATAGGGAAGTATTTGATTTATCTGATGAAAATTAAATTTTTACAACTTCATGATTGCATATTTTATAATAGTATGACTGAATAGTGTCATATTTAAAATGATCCTATAATTTTGTGGTTTAAATTATCAATCAAGTTCTTAAATGTTTTTCTTTGTACTTGTATGCTGCTTGTATGCCGTCCCCAATTATCTTTCAAGATGTTATACTTTTAAAAGGGGGAAAGGATTTCAGAAAAGTACGGCTAATACGCTTTTGAAAACGTTACTTGAAGGCAGAAAAATCCGTGCAGTCCATTTTCGAAGCATCTTTACACTGACGGAATTTTCCGTGCTATCCGGTTAGAGGGTTAATTTGAAACTGTAACAAGTTGGGACGTGTCAGTGCAATCTGCTATTTCTTCTATTGAATATCTTTTTTTAAGTATATTCTTTCGCTTCATTTTTCTTATTTTAATCAAAGTTTTCAGTTTTTGAAACATGATTATTTTATTATAAGATGCCAAAAAAAATTAATAAAACACCAAACTCTTTAAAATTTAAAACTTTTTCAATTTTCCAACCACTAAAAATGAATAAATTTAAACTTCATCAAATAATTTGAAACATGAAAAAAAACTAATTAAGATTTATTAGGTTTTTTTTATAGATTTCAGAGCCCAACTGTTCAGGGAAGTTTAAGTACGGTGCCTAGTTATATATTGTTAAAATACACCGAATTATTTTTGAATTTTAAGTGCTTGAACTTCAGTTAACATCAAAGACAACATGAATGAAGATTTTCCCACATTTTTTTATAACTTGAATGTTTGAATAAATGGTAATCAAAAATATATGGAAACATTTACAGTAGACATTTATGCATATAAATAAACATAAAAATCAATTTTAAATTCCAGCTATTCAAAAACATTCGAATTATTCTTCAAAAATATCTATTTATGCAAAATACATCAACATTTATCTTTTTTAAAGGCTAACTGAATAAGTAATAAAAACCTGGATATTTTTTGAAATCTCGACCGTATAAAGCTAGAAATTTTATGTTAGAAATTCCATTTGAAATTTCGAGAAAAAAATGTATCGCGCAGTTAAGAATTATTTACCATAAGTTCTAGCAACTCTTTGAGTATAATATAAATTTAAAATTTTATTATATAGCTTCTTTGGTATTTTTTAATATATTTCGAAGATTTCATACAATTCAGTGGAAAACTGCATGCTAAGAGCAAAAAATATACTAAAAAAATCGACGAATATACAATAAAGTTTTACATAGAAGCAAAACTGAGAAGCTAAAGCGTAGGAATGAAAAATTTTGAGTATATCTGAAGTAGTTTTTGAAATATTTATTTTAAAGTTCAGAAAATTTGTGTGCGTTATATTATACTTAATATTAATTAAATGGTTAAAATAATATGTTAATAATAGTCATGTAATCGTTTGATGAAACATTCATGTACTAATAAAAATTATAATGGTCATTGATGCGAATGTCAAGAATTTTATGTAATTTTAAATTCAGACATTAAAATATTGATGTAGAAAATATAAAACGACGATCTAAATTACATGAAAAATGCAGTCTGCTATAAAATGATCTTGACAAACCAAATCCGGCATTTTCACTTACTATGGCAAAGCCGGCTTAGTCAGGGGCGATCTGGAAAAACAGAGAGGGAACCGCGGTTTTGATGGATGCCGCTCTAGCTTTTAAAGTTCCCAGGAAAAATTATATATATATAAATTACAAATGCAAAAATAAATCTTGTAATTTTCCACACATTTTTATAACAACGAATCGTGGAATTGGCTTCCAATACATTGTTGTGTTTGACAATATCTGAGGTAACCAACCCTACTTTAGATAGATTTGTACTACTTTTTCGTAACCGTATTCCTTTTAAAATTAATTCGTGCAGCCGAAATACACCTTTTGCAACCTTAAAAATTTATGTAAACTATAATGGTTAATTTTAATTTATGCAACTTGTGAAATGTTCATAACTAACCATTTCCGTCTAAATAGTTTACATGGAAAAAAAGTTTGGACTCCCTCATTCATTAGGGATTTATGTAAGACTCTAACATTAAATTTTATTTTTCACCGAATAAGATCGAGTGGTAGTGTATCGTGCTTCCACACCACAGGTCTGGGGTTCTCTTAACGGGCTGCGCAAGGTCGACTTTGCCTTTCATCCTCGCTACATTGGGTCGATAAATGAGTACCAAGCTTGCTTCGGGTCTTAATCACTGAAGGTCTCTGTTCAGACAGACCACCAAATCGGGACATCTGTTCATGCACCTCAGCGTCCAATGGTCACGTGTATTATGATGGGCACAGTAGTTTCTGGCTCTCATGGATTGTTGTGCTTCTGAGTTTGAGTCTTAAGTTTCAGGATTACCTCACTTTGGGGATACCCCTTAGATAAACATGTATTTCCACTCATTTGCAATTAAACATGTTTCTTTCAATTACGTTTATTTCAGAAGGAAGTTTGATTTTTCAAATGTATTTGCTTAATAACATGTATATTTGTGTATTATATTAAAAATTTGATCAATCAAATATTACATATTTTTAGCTCCTCTAAAAGCTTTTAGGATTTTACAACTGATCTTACAATCCATATACGTTTTATAGTAGTATATTTAAAAATGATAAGGACATTTTTACGACTGTGTAAGCTGTTATGCCTCGTTTATAAATATAAAAAATTGCATTCAGCTACAGTTTTTAAAATGTACAGAAATAAGTGGAGAAACAGGATACTTACATATTATGAATATTTTTGACTGCAGTAAGATATATTTATATTTCAGTTTCTTTACAATTTGAATAAAAGTTGTAAGCCATTTTGCGAATAGTTTGATATTGAGTATAAACCCATAGGCTGTTTAATATTGTAAAGTGTTTTACTTTGATACCAGCACACATTAAAATAAGGCTCATTTGCAGTTATATGATCAGCTTCAGTGATATTTAAATTTTCAAAAATAGTCTACACGTACGAAAACATTCTTTCACAACCGCACACCACATCTCTCATACTGTATCTTCCCTACAGCAGGAAATATTTGTGTATACTGAAAAATTTAATACAGGATACATTTCCAAGTGTTAAATTTTTTTTTAAAATTTGGTATGAATACATTGTGGAACTGTCGGTTAACTGCACTGAACAAAATTGTTTTAAGTGTACTGTTTTGAAAGACAAGATTAATTAGGGAGAACTTTTCCCACAGTAGAAATCGTAATGACTGAATTGTGTGAAAATGTATTTATCGATGTGTGACATTTTTCCTTGTAATAAAAGAAACAGAAAGATAAGAAATTTAACTTGAGTAGAAAATGGTTAGAAGTACTGTCATGCGCATTTGAAGAAGTATATCCCCCATTAAAATTAAAAATTATTGACTGAATGTGTGTTACGTCCATCACAAATGCCGATGTAGAAAAGATATTTTTATTTAATACAAGGAGTTCGAAAAGGAGAGCACTAGGAATGAAAATTTAGATTTTTTCCGAAAAATATTCAGTTAACATAAAAATATCATTTATATGATTTAAATTTAAATAAATTAAAAGTATATTGAAATCATTTTTTATGTTATTCTAAATTAAAAATATAATTGATTAGAGAAAGATCTGTTTCATTTCATCAATATATGCACCATTAATTGTCTTATTGTTTAAAAAAAAAAAAAAGATAGGGCCTTTACAAGATGCTTTTTTCTAGTTCAAATCGTAATACCAAAATATTTTTTTTTAATTTTTAAAAAATGACAGAAAAATAAATTTTGTTTGAAGAAAATATAACTATTTTTCAACTTTTAACACGCCATTTATTTCTTATTTTTTACCCTGCATTTTAATTTAATTTTACTGTGACTGAATCTATGGGGAAAACGACAGAGTGGAACTACGGTTTTCATACAAGATTGCCCAAGGCAACAACAGCTAGCTGTAAACGATTGCTATCCTGGTTCTTACTGATTAAAGACGCCGAACCAAGTCATTAAGTTGTCCCCTTTCGACCTCCCAAGTTTTAAAAGGGGGAAAGAATTGAAGTCTATTGCATTTTTGAAGGGAATAGCAATATAAGAGTAAAACGTTTTCGGAATAACTTTTCAGGAGGAAGGTATCCAGTTAGAGGGTTAAACACTGAAGGTCTCTCTTCAGACAGACCACAAAAATCGGGACATCTGTTCATGCACCTCAGCGTCCAATGGTCACGTGTATTATGATGGGCACAGTAGTTCCTGGCCCTCATGGATTGTTGTGCTTCTGAGTTTGAGTCTTAAGTTTGAGGATTACCTCACTTTGGGGATACCCCTTAAATAAACATGTATTTCCACTCATTTGCAATTAAACATTTTTCTTTCAATTACGTTTATTTCAGAAGGAAGTTTGATTATTCAAATGTATTTCTTATTAACAAGTATATTTGTGTATTATATTAAAAATTTGATCAATCCAAAATTACATGTTTTTTGCTCCTCTAAAAGCTTTTAGGATTTTAGAACTGATCTTACAATCCATATACGTTTTATAGTAGTAAATTTAAAAATGATAAAGTCATTTTTACGACTTGTGTGAGCTTTTATGCCTCGTTTATAAATATAAAAAATTGCATTCAGCTACAGTTTTTAAAATGTACTGAAATAAGTGGAGGAATAGGATATTTACATATTATGAATATTTTTGACTGCAGTAAAATATATTTATATTTCAGTTTCTTTACAATTTGAATAGAAGTTGTAAACCATTTTGCGAATAGTTTGATATTGAATATAAACCCATAGGCTGTTTAATATTCTAAACTGTTTTATTTTGATACCAGCACACTTTAAAATAAGGCTCATTTGCAGTTATATGATCAGCTTTAGTGATATTTAAATTTTAAAAAATAGTCTACACGTACGAAAAGATTCTTTCAAAACCACACACCACATCTCATACTTTGTCTTCCATACAGCAGGAAATATTTGTGTATACTCAAAAAATTTAATACAAGATACATTTCAAAATGTTAAAATTGTTTTTAAAATTTGGTATGGATACATTGAGGAACTATCGGTTAACTTCACTGAACAAAATTGTTTTAAGTGTACTGTTTTGAAAGACAAAATTAATTAGGGAGAACTTTTCTCACAATAGAATTTGTAATGACTGAATTGTGTGAAAATGTAGTTATCGATGTGTGACATTTTTCCTTGTAATAAAAGAAACAGAAAGATAAGAAATTTAACTTGAGTAGAAAATCGTTAGAAGTACTGTCCTGCACATTTGAAGAAGTATATCCCCCATTAAAATTAAAAATTATTGACTGAATGTGTGTTACGTCCATCACAAATGCCGATGTAGAAAAGATATTTTTATTTAATACAAGGAGTTCGAAAAGGAGAGCACTAGGAATGAAAATTTAGATTTTTTCCGAAAAATATTCAGTTAACATAAAAATATCATTTATATGATTTAAATTTAAATAAATTAAAAGTATATTGAAATCATTTTTTATGTTATTCTAAATTAAAAATATAATTGATTAGAGAAAGATCTGTTTCATTTCATCAATATATGCACCATTAATTGTCTTATTGTTTAAAAAAAAGATAGGGCCTTTACAAGATGCTTTTTTCTAGTTCAAATCGTAATACCAAAATATTTTTTTTTAATTTTTAAAAAATGACAGAAAAATAAATTTTGTTTGAAGAAAATATAACTATTTTTCAACTTTTAACACGCCATTTATTTCTTATTTTTTACCCTGCATTTTAATTTAATTTTACTGTGACTGAATCTATGGGGAAAACGACAGAGTGGAACTACGGTTTTCATACAAGATTGCCCAAGGCAACAACAGCTAGCTGTAAACGATTGCTATCCTGGTTCTTACTGATTAAAGACGCCGAACCAAGTCATTAAGTTGTCCCCTTTCGACCTCCCAAGTTTTAAAAGGGGGAAAGAATTGAAGTCTATTGCATTTTTGAAGGGAATAGCAATATAAGAGTAAAACGTTTTCGGAATAACTTTTCAGGAGGAAGGTATCCAGTTAGAGGGTTAAACACTGAAGGTCTCTCTTCAGACAGACCACAAAAATCGGGACATCTGTTCATGCACCTCAGCGTCCAATGGTCACGTGTATTATGATGGGCACAGTAGTTCCTGGCCCTCATGGATTGTTGTGCTTCTGAGTTTGAGTCTTAAGTTTGAGGATTACCTCACTTTGGGGATACCCCTTAAATAAACATGTATTTCCACTCATTTGCAATTAAACATTTTTCTTTCAATTACGTTTATTTCAGAAGGAAGTTTGATTATTCAAATGTATTTCTTATTAACAAGTATATTTGTGTATTATATTAAAAATTTGATCAATCCAAAATTACATGTTTTTTGCTCCTCTAAAAGCTTTTAGGATTTTAGAACTGATCTTACAATCCATATACGTTTTATAGTAGTAAATTTAAAAATGATAAAGTCATTTTTACGACTTGTGTGAGCTTTTATGCCTCGTTTATAAATATAAAAAATTGCATTCAGCTACAGTTTTTAAAATGTACTGAAATAAGTGGAGGAATAGGATATTTACATATTATGAATATTTTTGACTGCAGTAAAATATATTTATATTTCAGTTTCTTTACAATTTGAATAGAAGTTGTAAACCATTTTGCGAATAGTTTGATATTGAATATAAACCCATAGGCTGTTTAATATTCTAAACTGTTTTATTTTGATACCAGCACACTTTAAAATAAGGCTCATTTGCAGTTATATGATCAGCTTTAGTGATATTTAAATTTTAAAAAATAGTCTACACGTACGAAAAGATTCTTTCAAAACCACACACCACATCTCATACTTTGTCTTCCATACAGCAGGAAATATTTGTGTATACTCAAAAAATTTAATATAAGATACATTTCAAAATGTTAAAATTGTTTTTAAAATTTGGTATGGATACATTGAGGAACTATCGGTTAACTTCACTGAACAAAATTGTTTTAAGTGTACTGTTTTGAAAGACAAAATTAATTAGGGAGAACTTTTCTCACAATAGAATTTGTAATGACTGAATTGTGTGAAAATGTAGTTATCGATGTGTGACATTTTTCCTTGTAATAAAAGAAACAGAAAGATAAGAAATTAAACTTGAGTAGAATATGGTTAGAAGTACTGTCATGCGCATTTGAAGAAATATATCCCCCATTAAAATTAAAAATTATTGATTGAATATGTGTTATGTCCATCACAAATGCCGATGTAGAAAAGAAATTTTTATTTAATACAAGAAGTTCGAAAAGGAGAACACTAGGAATGAAAATTTAGATTTTTTCCGAAAAATATTCAGTTAACATAAAAATATCATTTATATGATTTTAATTAAAATAAATTAAAAGTATTGAAATCTTTTTTATGTTATTTTAAATTAAAAATATAATTGAATAGAGAAAGATCGGTTTTATTTCATAAATATAATCATCGTATGTATATCACCGTATGCACCATTTATTGTCTTATTGTTTAAAAAAAGAGATAGGGCCTTCGCTCTTTTTACCTCATTACTTTTTTAAAAAACAGGAAAGTGAGCGCGTTTTCTTACTCTCATATTCAAAAATGAATACAGGATGCTTTTTTCTGGTTCAAATCGCAATACTAATATATATATATATATTTAATTTTTAAAAAATGACAGAAGAATAAATTTTGTTTGAAGAAAATATAATTATTTTCAACTTCTAACACACTATTTATTTCCTTTTTTCCACCGTTCATTTTGTTTCAATTTTATTGTGACTAAACATATAGGGGAAACGATCCAGTTGCACTACAACTTTCAAACAAGATTGCCCAAGGCAACTTGACAGCTAGCTGTAAACGATTGATCTCTTGGTTCTTACTTTACAAAGTGACCGAACTGAGTCATAAAATTGTCCCCGTTCGACCTCCCTAGTTTTAAAAGGGGGAAAGGAAAGAAGTCTATTGCATTTTTAAAGCGAAAATCAAAATAAGAGTAAACGCTTTCGGAATAACTTTTGAGGAGGAAGCTAACCACTCAGAGGGTTAAAGACATTGAATCCCTTTTTAGATGACAACGGTGTCTTAAGAGTAGGAGGACGATTGTGTGATTTAGAGTTAAGTTTAAATAAAAAGCACCAGATAATTTTACCAAAAAGTAATAAATTAACTTTAATAATAATAGAATATTTTCATAAGAATTATTTACATGTGGGAACTGTATCTTTACTGAATCATATTCGGGAAAACTTTTGGCCGTTAAAAGGTAGGTCAATGTGCAGAAAAATTGTATATAAATGTATTGTATGTTTTAAAGCGAACCCAATTATTTCATCTCAAATTATGGGTATCTTGCCAAAAGAACTTATTACTAATTATCCATTTAATTGTTCAGGAGTAGATTTCTCTGGTCCTTTTTTCATTAAAAATAAGGACAACGTAAAGGAAATTTGTTTAAAGTGTATATTTGTATTTTTGTGTGTTTTGTGTTTAAAGTGGTACATATTGAGTTAGTATCAGATTTAACATCCCAAGCATTCATTGCCGCGTTGAAAAGGTTCATGGGTCGAAGAGGCAAATGTGAAAAACTGTTTTCGGACAATGGTAAAAATTTCGTCTGAGCTAGCAATGAAATTAAAAAACTCCTTGAAATATTCAGAAACCCAGACGAAAAATTAGCTAATTACTTAGCAGCAGAAGGAATAGAGTGGAAATTTATTCCCGCGAGGTCGCCCAACTTTGGAGGTCTTTGGGAAGCGGCCATAAAGTCATGTAAATATCACTTAAAAAGAGTTGTGAATGGAATTAATTTAACGTACGAGGAACTACTTACACACGGTCACTGTACAAATTGAGGGAATTTTAAATTCTCGACCGCTTTGCCCCCTATCAAACAATGATGATGATTTCCAAGTGCTTACACCAGCTCATTTTTTAATTAATATGTCTTTAAATTCGCTAGAAGAGCCTAATTTGACAAAATGTAAAGAGAGTAATCTCAAAAGGTGGCAAAAAATAACTAAGATAGTTCAATTAATGTGAACATTTTGGAGTCGTAATTACTTGAATCAATTATAACAGAGAGGAAAATGGATGTTTGAAAAAAACAACGCTAAAATTGGAGACTTGGTTTTAATAATTGAAGAAAACTTACCAAACTATAAATGGGCATTAGGTAGAATCGTAGAATTATATTATGGGGAAGATAAAAAGTTCGTGTTGTTAAAATTAAAACTCAGTATAGTACATGTAAAAGAGCCATATCAAAAATTTGTGTTTTACCAATGGAAGATCCTTAAATATAATTTGAATTTTTCATTTAGTGTACTATTGGTGGTGTTTAAATTTGGCTCAATAATTTATAACATTTAACAATAAAACCTTTCAATCTAAAGAGTTTTTTTTTGTTTTACGGGGGATAAAATAAAAAAAGTATTTTTAAAATAATTTTGCAATTATGAGGAAAAGTTATGGAACTGCAAAAGATAAACATGTGTTCTGTATTTAATGCACACACACACACAAATATTCGCAGTTTCTACTGGAACATAACTGTCCATATTTTCAACAATTACCACTGAATTGGGGATCATGAGTTCTACAAAATGCAAATTGTTAAATAATTCCATTTATTGTTTTCAGTTAGACTGAAATTAAGAAAAGTTCTGATCGTCGTTATTATATGTTAAAATGGTGTAGGGCGAAAGAAAAAATTGTTTATTGAAACATTATTATTTATAAGAAAAATACAAGCTTTACAATACACTAAATCAATATATTAGTTGTAGTCCCATGTATATCTTAAGAGTATTTTATTTACTTCATTGTATACCCCTTCCAAATATTTTTGCTTCTACGAAGAAATGAATGGCTTACAGGAGTTATGATATGTGCATTTCACAATTTACAAACACATGTATATATATTACGTGGATTAATATTATCAATGCACCGTGAGTTAATATTCAAGGATCAACAGGTGTTTCTTTGGACATATTGGCAGGGCTATGTAATACTTTTTTGCCTTTTCACAAAATGTTTGGCGGGGTATTAAACATCTATATATTGTTTGCCATTGGTCTGCACCTTTAATTCAATAGATGCTGCTGGAAAAGTGTATGTACTTCTCTCCAGTAGAGGTTTATTTGCCACAGTTTCACGTATCCAGGTATTTAACATACTATTAGAAATATTATTAATTGTACCTATATATTAGAAATTACGACCATGTTATGAAACATGTTTTATCCCTTTTACGTTAATGTTTCAATAAAAAAATAGATTTTCCTACAACTACAACAACAAAAATTTGGGTACTTGCATAACATTGCAATAACGCCGATGTTCAAGATAATTTGCCAACCAACCCTGATTTCACATGTGTTGTAAGCGCTCAGTTGGCAACCATGTGCTTCGTTTCATATAATGTCCCCAATGCAGTTGGGATAATACACAAGTACCAAAATTTGTACTCCACTGAAGAGTCAATTCTTACACATTAATCTTAAAAAATACTTAGTATGGCATTAGTCATTGCCTCTGTTTTTGATCAGCTAATAGCCACCAGAACCCCCTTTTCTACTTTGGTGTTGACATTTTGACTGGTAGAATGAAACTTGCGTATTATAAACATTTATTCAGAATACTTGAAAAATATATTTGCCGGACAAAGATAAAATTGAATTTTTTATTGGCTCAGGTTCATCATTTCACTTTTCTATATATGTGTACATAATATACATTGGTATTTACTGGATATCCAGATAATGGGTTTGTGACAGCTTTTCCGAGCTGCTGATAATAGACTTTGGCAATATCCAAAAGGATTCACTCACTACAAACATTGTATCAGAAGAGAACTTCACCTATTCTCCCTATATCTCTATTGGCCTCATGGTCCCTATAATCACTAAGTACCAATGCATATATAAACTTAAATAACATACATAAATCTGGAAACAAATTTATGAGAAGTATGACCAGTGGTGCAACGTAGAATATTAGGGCCTCCCTGCAAAGTAAGGCTTTGGGCCCCATCCCCGCAATATAGGGGTGTACATTATGCCATTGAATATGACACATATTGAAAATTTTCATTCCAGTTTACATTTAAATATTTACTTCATAGTATCTAACCTAGGATTAATCCTGCTGCAAATAAGTTCATTTTATCTAAATGATAATATTTGTGACAATTAATGCAATATTTTAGGTTTAGCCTTCAAAACTTAGAAATTATTTTTCTCCATTGAGTGTTGACATTTGTTTTCAAGTAAATAGAAATTCATAGATCTTGAGAGTGTGAAGTAAACTATATTAAAACACTTTAATTAGCTTTTTCTGACATAAGTAAGGTTTTTTTAAATAAAATATATATATATATATATATATATATATATATATATATATATATATAGAAATATTGAATTACAGGTGGACCTGTATAAGTAAGGTTATACATAAGTAAAAGATTTTTTAAATAAATATATATATATATAGAAATATTGAATTACAGGTGGACCTGTATATCATGAACTACTATCTTACGAACTTTTACCTGGAACTAGTTTATAAACTATATATTATTGAGAAAGATGAATTGCTGTACAGAATTTTCTACTTTAAGAACTTTTTTAGGATTTGGCGACTTTTTTAGATAAAAAAAAGTCCGACTATATATTAAAATTTTTAAAAGTAGTAATTATAAAATATTGAAAATTAAAATGGCTTTTTATTTATATATATATATATGTAATCAAAATTTGTATAGAGTTAAAAATTTTGGAATTTGAACAAGGTTAAATAATTAAGAACCATTTATGTATAATTAAGAAATATTTTATAGTTTTTGAATTTGATTTAGTTTTTAGTCTACATATATGTAATATTGATAATTATCATTTTTTTTTTCAAAAAGGATAAAAAAGAACATTTGATGATGACAATTATTCTCACTTTTTAGAAAGAAACTCATTTTTAGGGAAAAACTAATATAATACAACGAAAAATTTACCCGCATTGTCTTATGTACTGTAATGTGTACAAGTTGTCTTTTTTGAAGAATTTCATTTTGTATGAGTTATTTGTCAATATAGGAAATATTCTCATACGTTTACAATTGAAATATTTTATTAGTTTTTTTTTAAAGTACAATAATATACTTCTACTCTATAAAAAGCTATTGCTATTAAAATGTGTGTGTTCATATTTGAATATATTTTTTATTAATTAAAAAATTCACACAAACATTTTCATAAACAAATATTTTTTCCTCATCACCAGAAATGTTTGCTTGATACATGATTAAAAATGCTGCTAAACTTTGTAAGGAAACAGAAAACACAAAGCATCTAATAAAACAATTTATCCTCTAACCATTATTGCATTAAAATTTTGTTAAAGAAAGTGTACGATTACTTTTCCCATTCATTTTATCATACATAAAAGTAAAATTTAAAAAAAAATGGACATATTATTCCAAATGGTTTTTCTCAACCTTACGATTATTGCGACTCTTTATTTTGAGAGAACCACATTATTCATTTCTAACAAAAATTAAATTTCTTTAATGTTGCAAAATCATTTATTTCCTTTAATTTAAATTTCATTGTATGCATTCATTGTATGTCCATGAGTTCCTGACTTTTTACAAATGCTTGCACGGAGAAATGTTTGCAAAAACGTTGCTCGGAATGCTTTTCAACTAACTAAACATGGATACTTTTCTCAGCTTTCTTCAGGGATAAATTCTCTATAACTGAGAAGTTCTTCCCTTTAACTGAGAAATTTTTCCCTCTTTCAAAGTGCGAATTCCTCTTTACCTCCCTAGCTCTAAAATAGATTTGTCCACTTTTCGCGGGATGCAGACCTTCAGGGAAGCCATTAGCTCTTACTTTGTATAGCCAGCATCCATTGTTCTTCCATATCTCTCTAAACCTATAACCTGGTAACACTGTGCTTTGTGACACTTTTTTTGGTGAGAATTTTAATATTTTTTTAAAAAGTACGCTATCTCCTATGTATTCCTAGTTAAAGTACTGTAATTGTAATCCTTTAAATTCTATTAAATTATCGGTGACTATTCAACTGGTGGAATCTGATCATTTTATTAGTTATTTTTAAAGTTCAATCAGGATTGTTAGATTTCCTTTTTCTGTACCAATTCTTTGTTTGTCGTTGTACTGATGTAATATTATTCGATTGTAAATTTATTCTGCGTTTAAAAATATGGCTTAGATATCCATGAGATCCGACCGCCAAACCATCCATAGTTTTGGATATTAGTCATGCTTATTTTAACTGATGCAACATATTTAAAAAAATAAAATTCTATAAATAATTAAAATTTATTTATAAGTAATTCTCAGTTGAATAAAAATGTTACTTTGTCTTCTATTTTTTTAAAAATATTAAAGCTACATTTTTTACTAATTATTATAATACTTATTATTACACTTTCTTGAAAGTTTTAGAATTATGCATTGACAGACTTGTAAAACCTTCAATATACATCCAGTATCAATTTTACTGTAGTTTTGTTATAGGTTTATAATATTCCTAACTATCCACCGTTCTTCAAGTTTAGTGAAATGGGTGTCCTACACTTGGCCCTTTTCAACTAAGTTTTTTTTGTACTTCGATATTATCTTTTGAACTGTAAATTTGTTTTAATATTTTTTTATCCACTATAAATAGTTTTTAAATTATCGCCTTGCTTAATGGAAACTATTACAACTTTGCATTCAAATGGAAGAATCGATCTTACGTTGAATTTAAAAGACATTTATTGATTGTGAGGACCTCTTTCTGTTAATATTTAACTTACAAAATAATTTAACTAACGTCATTCACACTATCAAATATAATTTTTTTTCATGTTGTGTAAATCGAAAAGGACACCAAATCTTCGAATTCTGTGTAAGCGACCTTAAATTACCATAACTGAAAACTTTATAGCACGAGCTTCACACGTCTGAAAAATGGCGTAAATCAATCTTAGTTCAAAATGCATTCTTTTTCAGGTTGATAGATTCGAGACATATTCGTTTTTGCAAGGATTTTTATAGAATAATTGTCTGTGTTTTGTCTTTAGAATTTCAGCAAATTTTTACTTTAATTAATATTGCGCAGTCCGTAAATATTAAGATTTAAAAATTGGCGAATGTAACATATTCGAACTTTTCTAAAATCATAAGCAAATAAACAATGTTATTTTTTCGATTAAAATAGTATAAATAATTTATATCTGGAAGTGTAATACGATAATATTACTTTTCGTTGTATTTTTTATGTTAAAATTGTAATCAGCCTCTCTCTCTCACACTGCCTGTTCAAACTTTCGCAGTTCCTGGTGCCTCTGGCATAGACAAAACAAAATGCAAAGGTTAGCTTCACACATAAAAGATAGATATTTGCTGTAGAGGGCTTTTTTGCAGATGGCAGAATTTTTTCCTACTTACTTGACAATTATTGTTATATTTTGGACACTTCACACAATATCTATAAATTATAGCCCATGTGTTATTCTGATGTATAAGCTATACTATTGTAAAGTTTCATTAAAATCCATTAAGTTGTTTTTGCGTGAAAGACTCGCAAACATCCTCACAAACTTTCACGTTTATAATATATATTAGGACTAATAAAATAATGACATAATATAGATTGAAATTACTTATGAATATCAATTACAAAGTACTGAAAGCCTATAATATTTGAAAAACTGCAAGTTCCTTCTACAAATTTCATCAAACAAGGAATGTTCAAAAAGCATTTTTAAAAAGTGAAAATGGACGATTTATAGGAATAATTAAAAGTGCAACACTCATTCTTTTAAAAAAATATATCCTATTACTCACCTATGACATTAGAAATATCAGTATTCGAAAATAGCACAAAATAAAACGGAACACTGAAATAGTAGAACAATTCCATTGAAAATGGTTAAATTTTTAAAGGAATCTAATTAAAATTCTTTTAAAATAATAGGGTTACCATGGGAAAAAACCAATAAAAATTATTTCTAATACGTTATCCCCATGACAACCACATCATCAGATGATAAGAATATTAAGGTAAAAATATTGTAATGTTATCGCCCATCTTGGCGCACATAATCAACTTGGTGCGTGCCCTGTGATTTCAGACTAGCACCAGAGTTTTTTTCTCCCAAAATGGATGCCTAGTAAAAAAAATAAAGGATTGTAAAGAATGAGTAAGTGATGAAACAGGTGAGGATAGTTAACTTACAAATATTAGAAAAAAAGATTTAAAGAATTAAATGACAAGAAATGTGGGTATTATCGCTACCTATTGGTGACATTATATGAAACGAAGCACCTGGTTGCCAATTCTGTGGGTATGACACATAGGAAATTGTGGTTGCCAATTTGGTGAATTTTTAATAATGGTGATTACAATAATACATAAATACGAAAATGTGCTTACATTTCCCATGTAAAAAAATGTTGAAAGGTATGTGTATACCAAAATAAAAAATAAGGGTTCTTACATAGTATCGCAACAATATCAATGTTCAAAATAACTCGTCAAGTTAGCAACCCTGATTTCCTATGTCTGGTATGCACTGAATTGGCAACCATGTGCTTAGTTTCATATAATTTCGCCAATGAGATTGTGATAATACACAAGTAAAAAAATTAGTATATGAGGATTTTCTGAATGTCAAGTATTATGTTTTAAGGAAAAAAGAGGATAAGTTATTGTAAACAACAAAATCATTCATTAAAATAAAACAGTGGGAATTTGGGATACTTGCCTATTGACGTCACCACGAAATTTGCACCACACATACAGTTTTCCACCAAAATGTGAATGCTTGTTTTTTCAAGTATAACTTTTAAGTTATATTCTTTTTCTGTTCTCTTTTACTGTTATGATGTTATGGTAGATTCATGTGGCACAAATTTTACTGTGGTGATGTTAATAAAGTTCGAGAATTTGTAATGTCTTCCAATTAAAAAAGAATTCTACTTGATATATTTATGAAAATAGCAGTACAAATTTGTGCCAAAAGATCCAAAATTTAAAATAAAGTTGATTTATTGTCCTTTGAGTACTTGCATATTAACGTCATTGCAGCGAAATTTGTACAATGCAAATCATGCCATTATATCAAAGCAAACAGGTTTTTGCATGTGTTACTTGAAAAAACTAATTGGTCATATTTTGGTGAAAAATAGCACAATTTGCATGGCACATAATTGGCTGCAGTGATGCTAATACCCAAGTATCAATTTTTGAAAAACAATCTTTGTCTGTAGCACGTTTATCATGTTTCATAACTCCCAAAATCTGTTACACCTTAACTAAGATTTAAAACAAAAGAAACCTGAACCTGTAGAAAATTAGATGACTGTAAATGTGAATTCGGTACTGCTATTGGCCTAATAATTAAACGCAAAACCCTAATATGCTTATAACGTAGTATTAACAATCATTAATAATCTCTGAGATCCATTATTCTACAGAAAAATTATGTAACAGCACCCTGTATAGAAGCAGTTAGTTTTTTTAATTGAATTAATTGTTTAAAATTAATAGGGTTTAACACTAAAATAATCCAAATAAAAAGAACAATTTTGTATAAGTTAGCACAAAAGCAAAGTATGAAACTATTTAAATCAAGGTAACTAACTAAATTGAATTGCCACTGAATTAGGGATAACAAGGGTTATGCAAATTATGTAGTGCTGTCCATCATTTATGC
Source organism: Trichonephila clavipes (assembly GCA_019973935.1). Lineage (NCBI taxonomy): Eukaryota > Metazoa > Arthropoda > Arachnida > Araneae > Nephilidae > Trichonephila > Trichonephila clavipes. Next base: position 14,132 of record BMAU01006187.1, on the reverse strand, counting down.
GCTAGTGAGGTCACTGTGCTAACTTCATATCTAGCATGTACTGTGGTTGTTATGAATGAGTTTTTTGAATTGTCAGTTTGGTTAAAATTGCCTGACTTAGACGCTTTCAATCACGAACAAATCGTAGGTGCGCAACGCATGGGACAGTCAGTTTCTGAAATCATCAGACAGCTAGAATTTTTAAGGTCGACAGTGTCGAGAGTATACCAAGAATACATGATGCCGGACAAAAAAACTAGCAGTCGGAAAAACTGCAAAGACCAATTAGCCTTGACTCTATGGGTTTGGGGAGCCCTCAATCTACGAGAGTACCATTGCTCAATGCTCGCCATCAGGCTGCACAGACTTGCCTGGGCAAGAGAGCAAAGAGACTGGAGTGTAGAGAACTGGAAACGAGTACCATGAAGTGATGAGTTTCAATTCCAACTACTTAATGCTGATGGGAGGCTGAAAATATGGCATCAGGCTCATGAAGCCATGCTTTCTGCATTGCTAGGTTGGAACTGTACAAGAACATGGTGGCTCAGTCATGGTCTGGGGTGTTTTTTCGTGGCACTGTTTGGGATCTTTGGTGCATGTAGCAATCTCCCTCAATGCCATTCAGTATGTAGAGTTGCTGGGTGATCACTTCCATCCGTTTATACGGTTCTGTTATCTGCTATGTAATGGAGTTTTCCAGCAAGGCAACTGTACCTCTTGCATGTCCCGGTAGGCTACTGGCTTGTTGGATGGGCATTCCTCTGACTTTTCTGTCATAAATTGGTCACCTTGGAGCCCAGACTTAAATCTTATTGAGCATCTTTAGGATGTTTTGGAACAAAATACGAAAGGCCATCTCACAGCACCAACGAACCTTACTGAATTATGGGTAACTTTAACCAAAATTTGGTAAGTCATTCCCATGGAACGTTTCCAGAAACTTGCTCAATCTATGACTCGTTACATGGCAGCTATTATCAAGGCCAGAGGAGGTCCAACTCTTTACTAGGTAGGTATCCCTAATTCAGTGGCACCTCAGTGTATATTGTAATTTTGTTGCTCAACTTGGGAAAGGTTTAAAGCAATTTGGTGGGCAGTGTTTCGATATTATATTAGTATCAAAACCAAAACTTTTTGTTTTGATTTCTAATTTGTCTGAAGAGAGCTAAACTTTTATTAAAGACTACCAAGAATGGTACAAAATAGCTCATTTTCTTTGCTGGTTTTTTGCATCATTTGCCATCTAAACTATGAAAGGTTAAGAATTGATTCTCTCATTAAGTGATTCAGTTTTCTTTTGAACACAAGAAAAATATTCTTAATGACACTTCACTCTAAGATATCAATCGAAAAAAACAGGATGTTGTCTTTCATACCAACATGTATCACTATTAAATTTTAGATTGTATTCATACTATCATCAAATCAACTGCACTTTCTCACAGACTCTTGTAAAATCCTAAATCGATTTTCTCCTTGTTGAAGATTTTTTATAGATGCACCAAATTGGTACTGAGAAACTATTTTTAAGTTAGAAGGTCTTGCCAACATGAAATAAGGCAGCAGCGCATGTTGGGGGGGGAGATGGAACTGCTGCAGTTGGAAGGAATTATATGACATGATTTAAAGTTGAATTTCCAAAAAAAAAGCAATGAAAGGGAGAAAAAGTATTGACCTTCATAAGAACATCATGCAGATGCTCTTTTTTGCCTGACAACTCCTATCAAGATTTAATGCAAAAAATGGAAACAAATTTTTTTCCCATTATTAAAACACTTTTCCATTAGGAAAGTATTCAATCCCCCCCATTCGAATGACAATTCTACAATAATTAAATAAAATGCTGTGTATTTTCAAACTAAAATCATGCTGATTAATTCCTTTTAGACCACAATTTGAATCTAACATTAAGAAAAGAAAATTTTTTTAATTTGTCAAACCACTATGAAACTTTTTGTGAAAAATATTCATCTTGTGCTCTTTTTTTAACAATAATTCCCATTCGTAAAGAATAAAATGGTCTTGACAAAAATCATGAAGATTTTTTTCCTGTCTTGACGACAACCGAAGCATATAGCTTAAATATGAACAAAATTAAAATTTCTTACATCAAGGCTCTTCGAAACAATCTGTGGAAATTAAAGTATTTTTTCTTTCAGTGGAAAATTCTAATGTAGATTGAAAAGAGAACTAAATAAGTGTTAGAAGCTGTATTTAACTAACTTAAAGGAATCTTCACTGTTTCATAACAAAAAGGCGATACCTAAATAATAAGAATTCTATTTAGGGAAATTTATGTATCAGTTTGGCAGTGAAAATAAAATTCAGCACCAAGGTGTGAACCAAAATAGGATCAAACCAATTTTTAATATTATGTCCATTCATTCCTCTCATGGTATTTCCAAATAAATTCATCAGTCATATCCTCAATCAAGCACATGTCATTCTTGAAAATTGAACATATGTTAATATTCAATATCAAACCTTTTTAGTAATGCTTCACTGCATCATGGGTGTTTTTCTAAACCATTAAAAAAATTAAATTATTTACGTAGAGCTATATTTTTCTGAATAACTAATGGAAAAAACCAGGGCGTTACAAAAATTTATATTGTTCCTTCATCTTCTAGGCAAATTGAGATAAGACATTGCAATATGTATTGTAGTAAAATGTAAGTAACCAAATCTACCAAAATGTCAAAGCCATAATTTGCTTAGTTTTTAAAAGTTTTTGAAATAAAATACCAATTTAGACTGATTATCCTCATGTAGAAAAATTAGTACAATGTAGATAAATTTAGAACAATTTTGAAGTGCCCTTTTCACAACAACTGACAATGATATATGAATCAACCCCTCAACTACATTCTAATGGGATATGTTGTATTGAGGAGATGTCTAGTTTTCACTCTGCAAAACCTAATTTTGGAAAAAATGCATAATTTAAATTTTTCATCCACTTGTTTCAATTTTTGATACATTTTTACAGGGTCACAGGTACCCTATGAAGAAATTTCTTTCTTTATATTATAGCATTTTATATAATGTTTCTATTCAAGAAAATAATACATGATGAAATTTTATGATTCACACAATTTTAAAAATTAAAATTTCTTGAAGAAAATTTGGAAATTTTAAAAATTCTACTCCTTTTGTAATTATTAATTTTTTCACCTGGAATTTTTTTGTAATACTCTTATGGATGTTCTAAACAACTTTAGGGATCGATTTTATACAATAACTTATTTAGTTTTTGGAGAAAAAAAAGTGTTGATATACATGTTAAAAATCCACGAAAAAGCCAATATCCCTTACATTTTAATTTTTTTAAAAAAAAAAAAGTATTCAGTTTATATACAGAAAAATGGATCCCTAATTTTATTACATGCTTTATATACAAAACACAGGAAAAAAATGGAAGTGACTGGTAAATAATTGTGGAAGGAGTAGTATTTTGAATGAACTAATGTTTCGAAAATTAGCTTTAAAGTTTATCAATTCTGAAAAAATAATTATGATAAGCTTAGATAAACTTAAAATATCTCTTTAAGATACTATATATTTTTGGTTAAAATAATTGCATTTTCATATTTTTTCAGCCTTTACATTTTTATATATGATCAATTTTTAGAGAGTATTAATACAAGAAAATTCTTGAAAAATGTTAAAAAAAAAATTTTTCTATCACAACAGAAATTTTAGTTTTTTTCTTCTTATAATATTAAAGTATTACATTTGTATGAAAAACATTTCAGGAATAAGAACGGAAGTTATGGAACTATTAGTATAAAATGCCTTAATTCAAAAATTTTACATGCACACATTTCATAAAGAAAAAAGATATTATTGTATTGCCTCTGTAATATTCTGCTTTATATATAACTAATTCTTTTTTTATAGTTATTATTTGTCTTCAGAAAATAGATTTTTTTTTATCAAAACCCTTTTTTAGCTTTTTTTCCCTAAAAGGGGTGTGGCTGAATTGCCTAATTTGTTTTGAAATGAAGTTTTATTCAACTTCTGACTTTCCGACATGTACAAGTGATGTATCAATCGAAAGATAATAATGCAAAGAATAAGATTAAATAAAAATAATAATTTAAAAAAACTATAGGTCTGTCTCATTTTTGGGGTACCAAGTTCTCTTAATTTTTTAATATTTTATCCTTATTTTCTTTCAGTACTTTATAAAATAATGATCTATGCATAACTTTTTTGGTTTGCTTCAAGTAAATATATATTGAAAAAATAATTTAACAATTGCAAATTATAATTTCCGCAACAGATTAATAAATTAGAAATATTAATATTTGATACACCTACAAAAAGAGATGATTTCAAGTCTTGAAGTGTCCTTGTCCAAAACTATCCATTGAGGTGCTGTTCCTGGATATAGAAAAGGCACACATGCCTTAACTTTCCAATTTTTTATAGATATTACTTTAAGATGACTGGGTTGGAAAGAATAGTTCCAATGTGTATAGAAAGTGACTAAAATGGGTTATATCAAGACTGGTCCTCCAGGTTTGGGCATAGAGCTAACAACCCTACCTCATAAAAAAAACTTTTGCTATGAAATCTCAAAATTAAAACTGTTGGTTTTTGCTGATGACATTGATATTATTGCTTGAACACCCCCTCTCTAAGACAAGTTTTCTTTTCTTTAGAGAAAGAGGCCCTCGGGATGGGACTGCAAATTAATGAGAATAAGGCCAAATACATGCCCTGCACTAAATCATGTCTCAACAATTCTCACTTTGAAAGTGAAGAGTATAATTTTAAAGTTGTTGACCTCTTTACTTATTTAGGATCTGAAATTAATAATAGGAACGATTGTGCTACTGAAATGCAAAAGAGAATTATTATTGCTAATAGATGTCATGTCTTAATGGAGTAGGAAAATATGTGGAATTGAATGTAATCAAAAGAAAAACAAAGGTTATATTGTATAAAAGTCTCTTAAAATCAGTATTAACTTATGCATGTTAAATTTGGTCCATGTCTTAAATAGATGAGAACTTCATAAGTATCTATGAAAAGAGAAGAAGATTTTAAGATTTATTTTAGGAGGAATTCAAGAAAATGGCACACGGTGAAGAAAATCAAATTTAGTACTCTATCACTCATGTAAAGAATTTGACATTGTTAACTTCATCAAAGTACAGCATATGAAATGGGCAGGCCACGTTGTCAGAATGGATGAAGACTGCACCACTAAAAAAGTCTTCAATATCCAATCTAATGGCACACAGAGAAAAGGCAGGCAAAATCTAAAATGGATTGTTGGCTTAGAAAAAGATATCTTAGTTTTGAAAACTAAAAATTGGAGAACACTAGCAGGAAGAAGGCTGGCTTGGAAAAGGCCACAGCCCACCCTGGGCTGTCAAGTCACTGAGTAAGGAAGGATCACCGTAAGAAAGAAACTTATTTATAATTTCTGTATACTCACACGCATCTTTTGTTGCAAATCATTTTCAATTTGTCATTTAAAGTACAAGAATAGGAAATGTTAGAAGTTCACTACATGTTACCCAAAGCATTAGTCTCAATACTTGCAAACTTTTTGAGAAATTAATAAAACAGCAGTACATCTATTCTCATATTGCCAAAACCAAAAGTATTCTAAAGCTTTCAGAGCATGTGTGTGATGCAGTTTTTATAAAGGGAACTTTGTTTATTTACAGTGCTCATCATTGTGCCATTTTATTCCATTCTGAAACAGAATATAAGAAGTTAAAGGTAATGCTATGAAATGAAAGTCAACATTCTCCTATCTTGAAACATTCCATTGTAACAGATATAAAACTTCATTTAGTGGCAAGTAAAAATTGTTAATTAAAATCCATCCACAAATTCATTTATGATATACCCATCCTCAGAATATGTTGAAAGAGGGATTCATGTTTGACACACCCAGCTGTAAAATATATGTTGCTGTACATATGTGACTCACCTGCTGCAAAAGGGTTAAAGCTGTGCCATACATTTATGTAACCAAATGGGCAACTTAATTTGCTGTGCCTTTGATTCAGAACAGTATAATTTTTTATTTATTGCATTATTATTATTTAATTCGTCCTGTTTCTTTAGGAAAGCAAAAAAGGAAACACTAAGATGGAAACCAAATCAGAATATGATCCTATCAATGCTGCCGAACATTCCCAAACTGAAAAAGCACCAAGTTTTGTTGTTCTAGTAGAGAATTGTTGAATATTTTAAAGCTTTTTGCTCTCTCATAGCATCAGAATGGGAAAATGTTAAGTAGGAATGGGGAATTTGCAGCTTCAAAAGACCATGCATGTCCATCTGGATGAACAAGGCAGTAAATTCAAATAAATTTTTTAATGGCAATTGCAGTGGTTTCTGCCAAATTTAACACCAACTTAAAGGTAAAAAACTATTGCTTTACAAATTCTTGGATACAAACATTTCACAGAAATAAGTCCTAAAAAAATTTCAGTTGGTCAATAGAACCTCATAACCTATTTGTGATAAGTACTTGCAACATAAAGTTGTGCTTATAAAAAATGGTGTGTATTATATGTGAAGAAAACTCTCTGCCAATAGGCAGTTTTACTTTATTAAATCGCCAAAATGTTACATTTTAAGATGAGATTTTTTTCTATTTTGTTGAAAGCCATTTTAAAATCTGCTACTAATCTTTAATTCTATTCGGTTCGTTCAGTATGATGTTTAGAAATAATTTTTTTCCTGCTGTTTTTGTATGTTTCATTGAATCATTTAAAATGCACCAATTGTTATATTTATTCTGCATTTATTTTTATTTCCATTTTTGCTTGATTTGAAAGATGATATTCTAACAGAAATTAACTAATTTTACTTACATAGTAAAGAAAAAAGCATACTTAAAAATACAAAATCAAAATCAATTTAGATTTCTCATTCAAAGTTATTTTCTTCTGTATTTTGTATACAATCACTTTCATCTATACTTTTCATTGATACTGAATCAATTATTCCTGACATTTTATATTTGACTTAAAAAATCATATTCATTTAACATGAAATATTTTTTTTTATAAATACTTTATAATTTTTAACACATGTATTAGCATGAACAGAAATGTTTTAAAAAGCATTTTGATTCTTAATGTGTTAATTAGACAAAATTAAAAATAAGATTTGTGCTTACATTCATTTTTAAGTTATGGTAAAATTACTAAATACCTTTATAGTTGAGAGCTATACCTTCTTTATGTCCAAGGGTGAGTCGGAAAGTAAGTTTCCCCTGTCGACTGTGGACAGATTTTTGTATGAAAGTCAAAACATAGAATGTGAGACATTAAAGATAAGACAACTTTAATTTTTCGCATAAGTACCAGGTACATCGAGATATTTGTCATACCACTTGATAAGCTTCAAAAAGCTCTCCAAGAAAAATTCAGGGCTTTGTTTATGGAAGAAGCGTTTAATGGCTTGTTTGACTTCAGCATTGCTTCCAAAGCATTAGGCGAGTTTCTTCTTCAAAGCCGGATACAGAAAAAATCTACTTGGTGCAAGATCAGGACTGTGATATAGGCACTCCCAATCAAGAGTTGCAATATGGTTTTGCGTTGCATCACTGAGTGTGGACTTGCATTATTATCCAACAACAGGATGCCAGATTTCAGAAGCCCAAGCTGCTTTCTGTATCCGCCCCCTTCAGTTTCAACAGGGTGTCACAGTACCGCATAGCATTGATGGTTCCAACCTCCAAAAAGTTCAGCAACAAAACTCGTTGGGCATCCCAGAAACTGTTAAGAGCACTTTACCTACAGTGGGAGTTGTTTTGAACTTCTTTCGGACAGGTGAATTGATGTGACCTTTCGGACAGGACCATTGATGTGACCTTTGCTTCGGGAATGAAATGGTGGACCCACGATTCATCCCTTTTCACAATCAAAAGTAGAATGTCATTGCCATTCTCATGGTAATGCACAAGATGTTCCAGCCTGACCACCATGCTTTGTTCCATGTGTGTCATGGTCAGTTGTCAGGGCACCTATCGTGCTGACACTTTCCTGTATCCAAGAATGTCTTTGATGATCTTCTGAGGAAGGTAGATGAAATGATTAAAGCAAACCGGCGGTATCACCATCGATTAAGTAGCGTAAGAACTTGGAATCGGACATGAGTGAGCTGAAATGATTCAAAGCCCTGAATTTTTCTTGGAGGGCTTTTTGAAGCTTATCAAGCGGTATGACAAATTCCCAATGTACTTGGTACTTATGTAGAAAAATAAAGCTATACCTTATCTTTAATGTCACTTTCTATGTTATGGCTTTCATACTCAACTTTGACCACACTCGACAGGAGAAACTTACTTCCCGACTCACCCTCGTGCATTTTTATTTTTTACAATGTTATGTTTTTAGTTTTTTATATAATTGAATGTTGATTATATAATAGCATATTTTCTAAAAAGAATATGTCCTTAATGTTAATTTTTTTACATTTAAGATGAACAAAATTTAATGAATGCAAAATATAATATTTTAAAGTTGTTTCCTTATTTCAGTTGAAAGTGTAAAGAGAATATTTCAATCTATCAAGAATAATGGCCAAAGATTTTGGAGTTGGAGAACTTGTTTGGGTTAAGATGAAAAAATATCCCTTTTGGCCTGGTAAGATTGTAGATTCTGAAGATTTTGCTGAACCTGTTTTTAAACGGTCTGTTTTGGACGTGCTCCATTATCATGTTCTCCTTTTTGGAAGTAATAAATTTTTATATGTACCACATGATGAAATTTTCCCTCATACTGAAAAAATGTTGCTATCTTGTCCAAAAATTAAATCGGTCATGTACGAAAAGGCAGTTGACAAAATCAGGAAAGAGAGCTCAGTTCTTCAAAAAGGCAAGACAAAGGAGAGGAAAGGGAAAGGAAATAATATTGGGGAAGAAAGTGGTGTTAAATTGTCAGAAGAATCACCATCTTGTACCAAGAATAGTCAAAGAGTCAATAGAAAACAAGAAAGTAAACTTAAATACGAAATTGCAAAGCGATACATAGCAAAAATCCCTAGAAAAGTTCAGAAACAATTACCTATTCATAAAGTAAACATTGATGAATTGAAAAGAGGAAATACCTCTTCCTTTGAAAACGAACCCCAGAATAAAAAAACCTGTGTTCCTGAATCTCCTTTTGTGGCAGAAGAAATATCTTTAAAAGATTTCTTTTGTCCATTAGACAAAAAGGATATTAAAGCAACTAGTAAAAAAATAGGATTTATTGGGTTGGGTGTGATGGGGCAAAGAATTGTGAAGAACCTTATTATTACTGGACACAAGGTCACAATATGGAATCGATCATCAATGAAATGTGAAATATTTGTTAAAGCTGGTGCTGTTCAAGCTTATACTCCTGCTGATTTGGTTGAAAAATGTGATATCATCTTCTCATGTATTTCTGGATCAGAAGCTGTTAGATCTGTTTTCTCTGGAACTGATGGTATTCTTAGTGGCATGAACAAATTTAAAAATTCAAATAAGAATTATGTGGAACTATCAACACTTGATATAAGGACATCTGAAGATTTTGGAAGTAGATTTACACAAAGAGGATGGAGATACCTTGATGCACCTATAAGTGGATCAAAAGAACAGGCAAATTCTGGAGCACTAATAATTCCTGTTTCTGGAGATGTCGAACTTTTTACGGATTGTGGGTCCTGTTTTGCTGCTATGGCTAAATATGTACGATTTGTGAATACTGAAATTGGAAGTGCTACCAAATTGAATATTTTAACGAACATGCATTCCAGTGCAATTTTTGCTATTTCGAGAGAAGCATGTGGACTCATAAGAAAATGTAATCTTTCATCTATGAGCTTTATGAAATTTTTGGATGCTATCCCTACAAGTTTTCCTCTTGAAAGTCACAATGCACTTTTAAAGGATTTTTCTCCTTATCATGAACTTGCGTATCAAGAGAAAATTTTGAATTTGGCTGTTTCATCAGCTAATTTATATGATAAACCTTTGTTTATTACAAGAGCAGCATATGATTATTTAAAGCTGGCTATATTACGTGCTCCTGATAAACCAGATAAGTCTCGCAGTTCATGCATGTTCTGTACATATCATGATTAATATTTAATCTTTTGACATTTATTATGTATATATCAATTCAACAAGGATTTTATAAATTTTTTAAAACTGTTTATTTTTGTATAAAAATAAACAAAATAGGTCAATAAACCATTGACCTATTGTGCAAACTCCAAAAATGTTGCCAGAAGGTGTTATTTCTTCTCATGTGAGAAAACGAATTTCTGTGCCTGCTACTTCTGTATTATCATGTCAACAAATGATTTGGTGTAGATTTAGAACAATCAAATAATGTTTAAAAAAACACATACTTTAATAACACAAGATATACTAAACAACTGCAGTATTCAGGTGATCAAAATGCTGTACTTGCATTCAAAGTCATGAAAAGTGTATCTTCATGTGGACTATGCTACATAAATAGGAATCTTAATATTGTCATAGATTCACCATGTTTTACTAAACCAAATAGAGTTATTTAGGTACTTTCATATTAGACTACATTTTTTGGAAATACCCATTTGTGTTCTTTTCCTCATACATACATACCAAAAAAGTTAAATATTTATGTGTACAGTAGTGTTGAAGTATTTTTTTCATATGTATTTATTTCTTCAGATGCATAGTATTATGTATATTCAATATATACACATTTTTATTTTAAATACCAGGTATAGTTATAAGTACCTAGTCTTTTACACATTGTGTACATGTATTAATTGTTATATATGTCAAAAAAAATTTGTGAAACCTGTTAAGTGTCTGTCTGAATTGAGATTTGTTAAGAGACAATTTTTTTCCATGAATGTTTTGATAAAAGTGATGAATTACAGTAAATTATATAAACCTGGTAACATGTTATATTCCTGACATAACAAATTAATATTAAGTTTCCAAAGGGTACTTTTATCTTATGAGAAAAACTGTTTCTATTCCATATCTAATGTATTCTTAACATAAAAAATATTTAATTCCATGGTTTTGAACATATATTATGTGTATGCATTTAATTAGGAAAAAGTCTTCCCAGTAGTTTGTTTTTTATGTAATATCAGAATGAATTGGAATATGTATTTATGTGATTCCATTAATAAACATCAACTTATATTAATTGATATTTAGAATTTATGTAATTTTAAATAAAAAAAAGAAATAAATGATTTTCAATATTTTGTTCAAAAAGTTTCTAATGATTGAAAGGCCATCTCACCATTTTTTCCTTGCGACCTTGATTTTAAAAGCTTTGAATTGGGAAAAAATATTCATATCTTGCTATATATACAGTTTCTGGTAACAAACTTAAATCATTAAATACTTATTTTTTTTAAATAAAAATCAAAAAAATTATTGATAATGAGTATGAATATAGTTAAATAACACATCCATTATTTTTATTATATTTTTTCACGTGTTTTACACAAAATTTTTTTAATTGATCGTGAAAACTTATACAAAAGGATAGGGGAAATTTCATCCATGTATTGCAGCATTGTTATGTGAAAGCAAACTGGATGCAACAGAACAGTAGTCTTCAAATTTTGTCAACCCGCGAAACCCTTAGAACTATTCAATGTTTGGGGGAAAACTCAATCTCACACTTGGAACACGTAATTGTATTTAGAGTACCGTATTTTTTAAAGTATATAATCCACGGATTATGTGTTAAAAAAGTTTCAAATTTCGTTGTGCGTATTATACGCCGCTGCTTATTATCTGAGGTAAAACATTCTCCATCAGAAAAGCTAACAATAAAGTTTTGAAAGAAATGCTGTTTATGTTTTATAAAATAAATAATAGATGGCGCATTCACGACTCAGATGACATATATCAGCCATAACTAGTTTTTGTCCAATTACATTCAAAAATGAATTCGATTCCTCCGAAGTAAAAAAACAGTTACGATTCGCAGGCGCCATTTCCAATTTTCTCTTCTCTAAAGCTATTACGTCCTTGGAAAGTTTTCATCATGTTGAAGCGAAAGCGTTAAGTTACACTGCAAACTTCAAGTAAAAAGTTATAGAGAAGGCTCCCGAAGTCGGGAAGCTGCAAGGTTTTCAACGTTAACGAATTGAATATTCGTTTGTGGAGAAAAAGCAAGACCAACTTCGAAAATTATGATCGACGTTAAAGAGCTGATAGTCGTGGAAAACTTCAGTGGCCAGAATTAGAGGAAGAAATAAATAAAAAATATATAAATGGAATTTAAAAGAAAGAGACAATGGGGAAAAGCAGTCACGATCTTAATTTTTTTGCTGTTAACTTGCTAAATTAAAAAAAAGTTTTTCCGCGTGTAATATTTTGTTTAACAACTCAAAACATAGATGGCAGTAGCAAAGAATTTTTTTGTTTTATTGAGATTATCATAAAAAATATTATCATATATATTTAAAGAGAAGTTTCATAATAATTTTTTTTCTGTACAATTTCTTCTATTTTTAATTATATTGTGTATTTTTTTATCTTATGACACTCATTATCGGCAGTTTATATTTTTGGATTATTCGCCCGTAAAAACTGCTGCGGATTATACGTTTATTATATTTTTACTCGAAAAAAAGGCTTTGCAGATAATATATATATATATATATATATATACGCCGCTGCGAATTATATATACGAAAATACGGTACATCAAAACGTGTTAGAGGTAATTCCGGAATTCTGAATAATTAAGTATTGAGAACAAATTGCTTCTCTATACAGCTGTGACACATACCATAATAGCATATGCTTGCAGAGTAGGGGGGGATATGTCGCTAAAAGCAATATTAATATTCTAAATACTTTTCAAAATTCTTTAATTCGGATGATCGTTAAAGCTACAAGATGTATGAGAAGTGACAACATTCGAAAGGCTCTTCAAATCCCACATCCAAGAGATATCTAAAAGCTTATTTCATTTTCTTCCGCTTACCAACGATATTAATATGGTAAATCTTTCTAATTAATGTGCTGATATGAATTCTAAAAAGCCAAGAAGAATTCTTGACTATTATAACCCACCTTAACATTTATTTCCAGTGCAATATTTCATTGCACATCTAATTACGAAGTTTTATTTTTTCTGTTTTTTCCATTTATTGATTACAGTTCACTGTGTAATGTTTCGAGTCACATAGCAGCCTTTTTATACTAACATTTGGTAAGTAAACTATTCAAAATGTGCACATAGCAGATATTAGTTTGACAACGACAAATGAGTTTTATATTATTATCAGGAACATATTTAAAACATTATTTGGAAACTTGTCTTGAAATATTCCTAGATTTCCAACCTTCTTCACTTAATTCATAAGCCACTTTTAAGGAAAATAAAGATACATGTAGAAAAGTATAAAATTTCATTAAAAGCAAAATGAATACCATATTATATCAGTTAAGGATCGAATTATATAATTGAAAATTAGACTTATTTCTATCACACAAGGCGATCTACTTGTATTGTTTCATAGATTGAGGTTTGAGGATCTTATACTATCAGTTTCATGATCTTATACTATCAGTGAGCAAGACAGTTTTTCAGGAGAAAAGATAATTTATTATCCAAAAACAATTTTTTAAAAAGGATACAATAGTAAAATTTTCAAAATCAATCCCAGAAGGTCTTCACACCTTCTACAATACTCAGACACAACTATCGGTGTCTAGAAGTACTTTACAAATACATTACATATTTGTAATGTTTAAGACAATATTTACTTTCAATGGGCAAAACAATATTAATTCAGTTTTGGCGAGCTACTCCCTATTTATAGGCTGTACGGATCTTTAGAGATAAGATCCATTTGCATCATAAATCGTGATATTTATAGATTTCTCCAATAATTTCCAGAAGCATCTATATGGTCACCAAAAATGATGCCACATTGGCTCTATCACAAAGTTTCCATTGAATCGCCATTTACAATGTAAAGAATGGCATTGCTTGTAAATATTATAATTTTAGCATAAAATAAATGGAACAGAAAGAAACATATATATATATATATTAACATGTTGCACATCCAGATAGAAATTGCTTACGCTATTTTAAGCATTCATTACACAAAAGTTGTAACAGTATATTGTTTTATTGTAATAATTTTTTGTTTCTTTTTAAGAAGAG
>BMAU01006186.1:0-10329 GCA_019973935.1 Trichonephila clavipes | reverse complement strand
TGCTTCTCTGTGTTGGACAAATTTACAGATCTTGGAGTTTTCTTCTTTGGATTTCAAATTAGAAACTCTTCATTGTTGAAACTTCAGATCTTCTTTTTCAATTTTTAAGTCATATTATTGTAAAGAACAATTTAAATTCTAAAATTCTGCGAGCTGCATCTACCCGATGCTCGGTGTTGGAGGAAGAAATTCAGTCTCGAGCAGTCAATTAAAGTAACTTAGTTTATTCAGAACTACCGAGTGAGAATGAGCACGTGATTGCTTCACCCTTTTTTATATACAGAACATAATGACATCACACAACCTCTTCACATTTACAAAAAACGTGGCGCCATGCAGCCACTCATTCACTAAAAATCATTTTTTATTCACAACATACTCTCCCCCCTTTGAGACTTGGGGAGAGTCTCAAACCTATAACAGTTATAATTCAAAAGATCAAGTCGCTTCGGTTCTTCAACCAATCTTCCCGAAGAAGTATATTTTTTACAATTGCATCATTAGTATTCAAGACCTTTTCAGGTTTAGTACTTTTAACAGAAATTGATTCCTCTTTCAACTCATTATCGCTAGTAGCAATCAGCTTGTACTTCCAAAGGGAAATACGTTGCACGGGACGTATTACTGTTCCATGTTGAGTTTTTAGCCGAACTGTTCGAATTTCCCCATCTGGACCGGGGATTAATTCTATAATCTTAGCTATAGGCCAAAGGCAAACGTTTCTTATTGTCGTTTCAAATTAAGACCATTTCCCCAATTCCAGGGTTCCCGCACCCGATTATCATTCTGTTTTTGTATTAGCTCACTTAGATATTCTTTCCTGAAACGTTGTCTTAATTCACTTAAAGTTTAATTCTATATTTCATTCTTTTTCTTAAGTCTCTCGAATTCAATTCGTCAATATCAGTAGTATCGGAACAGCGATTCTCTATTAAAAACATTGCTGGAGTAAGAGGGACGATTCCTGTGGATTTTCAGATATATAAGTTAAGGTCTACTATTGATTAAAAATTCGCAATCACAAATCACTGTAGACAATTCTTCATAGGACAATATTGATTTTCCAAGAGAACGTCTCAATAGTTCCTTGATAATGCGAACCAAACTTTCCCACCAGCCTCCCCACCATGCGGCGGTGGGTGGTAAATATTTTTGAGTTGATGTTTCTCTCGATATTTTATGCCAATCCAATTTCACAAAGGTCATTGAAAGCACCTCGGAAATTAGTACCGTTATCACAGTAAAATTATCCTGGAGCCTCCCGCGCCTAGCAATGAAACATAAGGGCTAGCAAAAGGCATCGGAAGATAAAGCGTTTACTAATCAAGATGTAGTGCGCGATAGACTGCGCAAGTAAATAATGTAATCCATAACTTTTCGCCAGTTTTTTTAAAAACAGAGAAGTCAGCTAAGTCAATTCCTACAACTTCAAATATCGCGCAATCATTCACACGGTCTGGTGGTAAAGGTGATGGTCTGCCAGACAATGATATCACTTTAAAACGAGCACAAATAAAACATTCATTCAAAATACTCTTAATAGTTTTCTAGCTCTGATAATCCAGAACCTTTCTCTAAATTAATGATTGCATTATTTGGATTCCTGCATGACAGTTCTTTTTGTGTATAGATCTAATCAAAAGTTTTTGTAAATTCACATTTATCAGGTAACAATATAGGATACAAAAAGAACTTTCATCATTTCGTTCAGTTATTTTAGATTGTACTCTTAAAATATTATCATTATCAATAAAAGTAACAAATTTTAAAGATTCAACATCAGGTAAATAATATGTCTGAGTTAAACGAATCAATTGTTTCTCAGAATTTTCAATTTCAGCAACAGAAAGTTCATGTTCCTTACATTTGTTATAGTCTTTGCGACAATTATTTACAAATCTTAAAATCCATGCAAATACTCTTATCATTTTACCATAATCAGACACATTACATATAAGCAAGGGGGGTGCATCGTTTGCTAGATCAACATTCGCATTTTAGTTTTCTTTCTCTCTACGTTAACTTCTTGAGGCTCGCAACTGATTTCACCATCTGGCCAATATTCCGAATTTTGTTTCAACCAGGAAGGCCCCTCCCACCTTCTAGAATTAAGCATTTGTCGTGGAGAACAACCACGAGATAGTAAATCCCGCGATATCCATGTTTCCTGGAACATACTTCCATGACTGAATTTGAGTTAATTGTCTAATTTCCTTTACCCTATTAGCTACAAAAACCGACCAATTTCCATATTCTTTAACCACCAAAGTGCTGTTGTGGAATCGGACCAAAGAGTAACTTTCAAGTCCGACATATTAAGTGCTTTCAAAATAGAATTTAAAAGTCGAGCACCTACACAACAAGCCATTAGTTCTAGACGCGAACTAACTCTAGACTTCGCTCTAACGAGCATTACGCTAGCTCTAGAATCAACTATTGATCGAGCAAAGACGCATCCCGCATATGACCCCTTGCTTGCATCAACAAATACATGTAATTCAGTAAAAATATCAATTTTCATACAACGTGGTACAGTTACATCTTTCAAAATTTGAATTTCATTAAACCATTTCATAAATTTGTTTACAATATTCTGAGGTAGTTCCTGATCCCATGCTATTTTCGTCTTCCATATTTCCTGCAATAGTAATTTTGGAAGCAATGTAGACGGTGCCAACATTCCAATGGGATCGAAAACTTTTTGCACCGTAGACAAAACTAATCGTTTCGTTATTTTCACTTCGCACGTTAATGAGTCGAAATTCGTGCAACATTTCAAAACATCATTATCCAAGTCCCAGATGATACCCAAAATAAAAGTGTCGCCTGAGTATTTATCAACACTTTTACTCTTCAGATAGCTCTCAAAAATACGTAAATTAAAACATCCTTCCGACATAATTAATTTAGTCTTCTCAATAAATATCTCTATTTCATCAGCACTGAAAACACCAGTTACACAATTATCAACATAAAAGGAAGATTTTAACTTTTGTGCAACTTCCTTACATTCGGAATTACAGTTTTCCAAAAGATGCATAATAGATACATTCAATAAGTAAGGGCTTGAAGACACCCCAAACACAACTCGACAATGCCTGTACACTAATTGTTTTTCATTGCATCGGAAAAAAAAAAATCTGAGATAATCTCTATCTTTCGGTGCAACAGATAGCATCAAAAACGCCTTTTCAATATAGGCTACAATTCCGACTGGATAAATTCTAAAACGATCTAAAATGTCAGGTATCAGTTCAATAAGGTTTACGCCTTTATATAAACAGTCGTTCAAAGATGGTTTCCCTTTTTCACGGGCCGAAGCATCGAATATGGGTCGGATTTTTGTAGTCGCACTATCTAATTTAATCACGGGTCTATGCGGTAAATAATGGCATTCATTGTTCAATTCTACTTCCGTCACACGTTCAATGATATTTAAATCTTCCCATTGCCTAAACACACTTTTATAATCCTCAAAAAATTTACCGTTTCTTAATTTATTCATCATCCGTAGATGTCTTTTCCATGTTATTTCTTTGTTACTGGGCAAATTTTCAGAGTTACATTTCCATGGGAGTTTTAACTTCATATCTTCCATCGGGAAGAATTTTCATTTATTCTTAAAAATCAGTTAATTCAAAATTTTCTTTCGTATTCTCATTAAGTAAAGGGATCCGTTATTCCTAAAACATCAAGTTCCCATAATTCTTTAACGCTAACATTCCTAACATGCAAAGACGTTGTCGTTAACCATTTGCCAGTTTTGACCGTACACCGTACGTTCACTAGTTTTTTCCAATTCTTGATTTGCCCGTACGTCGTACGTTCAGATTTGTTTCTCCAATTTCATTTCTGCTTTGCCCGTATTTTTATCTCTCTAGTAATTCTAAAGTACAATTAAAGAATTTGACAACAGATGGCGATAGTTGCCCACTGTATTGAGTTGAAAAACCAGTTTTAAGTGGTTTGTGAGTGGTTTTGGGATGGAATATTAGAAAGGCGGGAAAATTTATTCACATCATTAGCTAGCGTTTTTGTGAGCGTGATACTGAAAGACTTTTTGCACTGTATTAGACTAATATTGGAATTTATATCCTGCAATAATGGATGAATCGGAAATAATTCCGATTAATGATTATAATTCGAATCTTGAATCTGAAACCGATTCTGTGAAATATCTATAAACGATTCTCGGGAAGTATTGACAGTTTCTCAGACGATTTTGACTTTGATATTAGTGACGATGAAAACGATGACCTTAGCCAAGCAAGAAACTTTTATGAAATCGATTGTAATAGTCCTTCTGCCCCTCCTCCGAGATTTGCATTCACTAATACGCCTGAAATTCATTTATATTTTGATGCAAGCTCTGGTAAAATGCAATATTATGAAGCATTGATAGATAATAATTTGATTGATTTGATTGTTCACGAAACAAATTGTTATGCCGAACAAACTATTGGGAGCAGCATTCCTCGCAGGCATTCCAGAAGTAAAAAATGGAAGCCAACATCAAAAGAAGAAATGCATGTTTTTATAGCTCTAATTATTCTTCAAGGCATCGTCAAAAAACCAACAAATGAACAATATTGGAGCAAAAGACATTTCATATCGACTCTTTTTTTCTCCAAAGTCATGTCCTATCGGCGTTTCAATCTAATTTACCGTTTCTTGCATTTTTCCGATAATGAAACATTTGTTACTGAAGCACATGAATGCCCCAAATTATCAAAAATTTGGCCAGTACTAAATTATTTGACCATTCGTTTCAAGGAAATAGTTACACCCGATAGAGATGTTACTATTGATGAAAGTCTGATGTTATTCAAAGGAAGGCTTGGTTGGAAACAATATATGCCTCTGAAACGGTCACGATTTGGAATAAAAAAGTTATATGCTGTGTGAATCAAATCAAGGTATGTGTGGTCATTGATTATATACACTGAAAAGGTACTCTATTTGATGAAAAATACAAGCATATGTGTATGTCTTCACAAGTTGTAATGACTCTCATGGAATCACTCCTAAATAAGAGACATTGTCTCGCCACAGATAATTTTTATTCCTCTCCGGAATTGGCAGATATTCTTATTCAAAGTTTGACTGATATGTACGGCACACTAAAATCCAGAAGAAAGGATGTTCCTAAAGAACTGCTATCTAAAAAAATTGACAAAGGTCAAATGATTGCCTATCAAAGAGGTAAAGTTTGCGTTATGAAATGGATGGACAAGAAGGCAGTGTGCCTTATTTCAACAATACATAATCCTGAAATGGTTCAAGTACAGAGTCATAAAAATGAGATAAGAAGAAAACCTAAAGCAGTTATGGAATATAACAACACAATGGGTGGTGTAGATTGATTGGACCAACATCTTACAAATTACCCTTTGATAAAGAAAAGGGGAAAGAAGTATTACAAAAAAATATTCTTTCATCTATTGGACATATGTTTGTGGAATAGTTTTGTGTTCTACAAAAAAAATGGTGGAAAAGACTCTCATTTGCAGTTTAGAATGGACATTGTTGATTGTCTGATAGAAAGATATGGAAAAGTGTCAGGAAAGAAAGGCCGTCCTGCACTTCAACCCAATCCAATTAGATTGACTGATAGGCACTTCTTGGAAATAATTGCACCAAGTGAAAAGAAGCTGAGACCTGCAAGAAAGTGCTATGTTTGTTCGCTGAAGAAAAATGACAACGGAAAAAATTAGAAAAGAAACACGATACTTTTGCCCGGACTATGATGTTGGACTGTGCTTGACACCTTGTTTCAAACTGTATCATACCAAATTGGATTTGTAATCATAAAGAACTGTTACAATAAAGCAAATATATACTGGTAAGTTTGAAAATGTTTTTAATTATTTTCATTTTTTACATATACCTGTATAGTGCGCTTTCTCGTACATCGTTAGTGCTCGAAAAAGCAATAATTTAGGAATAACCTATGAACATTTAAAAGCACTCTAAATAGTTCATTTTCGTAATTACAACGATTTTACTTGTAATTATCGTTTAATAAAAAAAGAAAAATATTATTAACTGCAACAAAAAAAATTGACATTTTTTTGAACGATTTTGGAAAATAAATGAAACTGTTAAGTGGTTAACATAACGTTTTTATCGTTCGAACATACGTTTCCAATTACCGTCCATCCTAGTTTAGTTTCAATAGCTGTCAAACCTGAATCAAATTCAATTAAATTCCCAGTCAATAATTTTCCTATATTATCAGCCCCAATCAAAAGCCCAATTTCCGTTTCTTTACAATTTAAATCCGATAAAATAATTTCTTTATTTTTTAAATCATTTAAAATACGCTTATCCTCAATCTTAGAAATAAATCCACATATTTTCTTTTCGGATAGCACTTCAAAACAACATGTATAAGAGTGTTTCATATCACTGACCTCAATAGAATACACGCTGTGATGTTTCGGTTTAGTTTCGTTGCCCCGAATAGAGAATGAATTATAGTTTCCTCTCTAAGTGGAGTGGCCTTCAAAATACTAGTAACACTTTCACTAAAGTAGCTATTTTCACAAGCGGTATCAATCAGAACTCTAACTTTCCTTTCCTGATCTTTAATGCGAATAAAAACGCAAAGAGTTTGAAAGTAAATACTTTGGTTTCTGTTGCAGTTACTTGATAGAGAGTTCTCAGTTTTTATGGAACACAATTTTTGATCATAATTCTTATTTAATTTTGGACACATAATTTCAAAATGAGAATAATTACATTTAGAACAATATTAATATAATTTTTAATATCACAATTTTTACTCAAATGTCCAGATCTATTTAAACAAATAAAACAAGCACCTTTTCTTAATAACAATTGTCTCTTAGCATTTAAAGACATTTTTCTAGCATTAAAGCAATTTTCACTGGGATGATATTTCTCACAAAATACACAGTTATTGATTTTCTTACCTTTGGACTTTTCGGAACTTGCCAGAGCTGATGCAGTCATTAATTCAGTCGGCTTAACCCTTTCAGTTGGAGAATCTCTTTTTCGGATAGGAGTTCCAAAACCGGATTTTGCTAGCTGCACCATCTCTTCCCCTTGGACTTCCAGGCGAAGGAAAGTCATTAAGTGTTCTAGAGTTCGCGATCCTTTAGCGTCTGTTTCAGTATTCCGTTTTCTTTCCCAGGCCATCAGGATTTCCTCGGGTAAGCAGGACTCTACCAATGGTGCAAGGAAATCTCCATATTTTTGTTGTGTTCTTCCAAGGCTCTCCAACGACCGTAATTTCCTTCAAGTTCATCGTACAAGGCCGACAAATCAGTTTTCGTTCTTCCAGAAACAGCGTTCTTCATTACTAAATTTAAAAGTTCACGTACGTAAATTTGTACTAACAAATCTTCACGACCGAATCTCTCTTTTAATTGATCAATGGCTTTAGGATAATTTTCCGCCGTTGCAGGGAAACTCAACACTAATCGTTCTGCTTTCGATTTCGGTTCCACGGATTGCAATAAATATTGCATTTTGTCTTCTTCCGCAATGCTTTTACATTGTGAATTTTCTGAAACTGATTCCAGAAGGCCAAAAAGTCTTTAGCTTCACCGCTGAACTTCTTCAGTTCGATTTTCGGTAATTTAAAGCTTCTGTTTTCAGTTTCGGTAGGAACAACGGTTTCTCGTACTTTCAAATCTACTCGAGTACACATTTCGATGTAGCGGTCACGGTAGTTTTCTGCATCTTTCATATCATCTAAATATTCTTGCACAGCATCTTCTGTACCCAAGAGTTGTTCAGAAATTTGATTCTGACAAGTGTCGAGTCTCTGAAATTTATCGATAAATTGAGTTTTCAGAATCGAAAGTTGATTCATATCGATGTTTTCTTTTATGAGTTCGGTTTCAATCTTTTTCAGACTGAGAGAAAATGCTATTCTCAGGCCTTTTCTTGCCGCTTTCAAAGCATTCACTTCCATTTTATAGTTCAAAAAGTTAAGTTCAATAGTTCAAAATTCAATAATTTAAATTCGGTTTCAGTTTCGCTTCCAACCAACAACCAATCCCGCCGAGGGTACCAAAAACTTATGTAAAGAACAATTTCAATTCTAAAATTCTGCGAGCTGCATCTACCCGATGCTCGGTGTTGGAGGAAGAAATTCAGTCTCGAGCCAGTCAATTAAAGTAACTTAGTTTATTCAAAACTACCGAGTGAGAGTGAGCACGTGATTGCTTCACCCGTTTTATGTACAGAACATAATGACGTCACACAACCTCTCAACAGTTACAAAAACGTGGCGCCATGCAGCCACTCATTCACACAAATCATTTTTATTAACAACATTATATTTCAATATGACAATTTAATTGCTCAGTGTTTTTACTTAAAACAGGACACAATGGACATTGTAGTGTTGCTTTGTCACTTATTTCCTGTTCGTGAACATTCCGCAAATGTCTATTTAAATTAAACTTTTTTGGAAATATTTTTTCACAAAAAATGCACTTGTGTGCATTGTTTTCCATTTTTATTCGAATTGAAAAAATGGGATCGTTAAAAATTGCTTAATAATAGAAAATTGATTAAAAATAAAAATCTACACTAACACTAACAGAATTCAATATAAGAATGCCTTAAAAATTATAATAGCCGACAGATGGTGCCACGTATGCGAATTACTGGAGGAGCCACGCTGTCGGAACCGGCTTGTGGGAGTAAAGCTATGGTTTCCTAGGACGGCGACCCTGCTCTTAAGCGTGCGTTCCTAACATTAAGGCGGAAGACGTCACTAAAACGTTGCCTGTGTAAATAGATAGGCGTGGTTTCCTAGAGAGCGGTGGATGGGAGCGGAATGTAAAGTTGCAGGTCGTCAGCAACAGTTTGTTGCACTTTTTTCTCGACAGCGGTGGCAAAAAAATGAATTCCAATATTTTCTCAACTCCTGAAGAGGATGAAATACTAATAGATTTCGTGAGAACTCATGATGTCTTATACAATATATAAAACATCCAGATTACAGGAAGGCGCAAATTAAACAACATTTGTGGGAAAGTATTGGGACTACATTGGCCATCAAGCAAAGCCAATATTTCTGAAATATTTTTTGTATAAGTTTTACTTTTTTAAATAATTAATAGACTAAAATTTAAAAAATTAGATTCTCTTATTTTAATGTAAATAATGGAAGGAACCTATAACTTTTAATTCACTTATCAAAATTGTATATTTTTCATTTGTATTTTTTTTTGTTGTTCAGTGTTCAAATTAATTTTTTAATCTGTAAAAATTTAAACTGTGAAAAAAAGAAATATATGAATAAAACTATTAAATCATGTCATGATTACTTGTATTTTCTTTACAACTATATGTAACACTTCTTTGGAGCATATTGTCTTTTTGTGTATTACAAAAGTGTTTGAAGTCAATTAACTGTTTATTCAATTCAATACAAAAGCATTATTGGTATTAGTATAATATGTTATATGTGGGATTTGACTAGAAGTTTTGGGAATCTTACAGATTCTTTTAAACTTTTCTAAATGTTTACTTTTGAGAAAAATAATTTTATGAAAATTAATCCTTGGAATTACTTAGAAATAATATATGGTTTTTGTAATTCTTTAATTTCAATGAACTAATGCAACAAATAATCAAAATTCTTAATAATTCGCTTTCTTCAGAACGATTTTCTTCTGATGATGATTACTCATCTTCCAAATACAATACCAACGCTACATCTAAATCATCCATTTTCAGCAGCCTGTAATTTGTTTACAATATTGTTTACAGTTACAGACGTAAGTACAGTAGGGACCGAGGAAACCACTCGGTCAACGTTAACAGACAGCCGTCTTTTCTGTGACGTCATCCATCGTGATGATTACGGACACGAAAGAACGACGCCGCTGCTCTAGGAAACCATTACTTAAGATAGAACCCTATGCAATGACGTAGTCTCAAGACGTCATCCACAGGGTTGCCTTATATTCTCTTTACTTTGCGATCATTATTTGTGTAGAAAAATATTCTTATTCATAAAATATAGTATTATTAATATGTATCTAAGCAGCTTATGCCGTAATTTTCTTCTAAAACAAAGTTAGTTTAACTTTGTTCTTAGAATGCATACACGTGGCGTCATCTGCAGTCATTATATTAAAGCTTGCCAAACATGGCGTCAGAAAATTCTAGAAGCAAAGATTTATGTATTTTTTTCAACTTTAAAATTTTCTAGACAGTAAATGACATTTCTACATTTTATGGTGAATTTATATGAGTAATTTACGTTCTAAGTAAAGTTTTACACCTATATAATGTGATTTCATTGTGCTAAAGGGTTACTACGTTTTCAGTACAAGTGGAAGT
>BMAU01006183.1:0-14082 GCA_019973935.1 Trichonephila clavipes | reverse complement strand
TCATTAAACTAAATAACATATGAACAAAAACATAACCTACTTTTATTCGGACAAACTGATGGTCGGGTGTACATCAACAATAACGTGTTCCCGCCAAATACAAAGAGAGTGAGAGCAGAACCACATAAAATTAATTGCGATAGGATATTATATATATTATATATATATATATATATATATATATATATACACTTAAAATTCATAAAAATAATATTCATATAAAATTAGTGTAAAATATAAAAGAACCTCAAAAAATATATTATTAAAATTTAATAAGCATGTGGCGCCATCTATTTAATAATTGTAGAATAAATTAGATATTGTAGAAATTTAAAAATCATTACAAAACATAATAACAGTAATACAACTTGTATCATTAAAAACCATTATAAATATAATTACAAAGAAAGTTAGCAGGATATCCATGTTCAATACAGTGATTAAAATTTTTTTTAAGATTTAAAAAAATATTAGCTTTATCGCTAACTAATACATTATTACGATAAATATAGTTAAAAATAATATTTCTCTATATATAGATATTGATAAATTTGAATTCCAGTAAGGCACTTTGATGATATTAAAATTAAAGGCATCTCTTTTATCATAAATATTACTATGTAGTTTCAAATCCTTAATATACAGTGTTACATCAAGGTAATTTGTTTTGATTGGATTGTTATTAATTTTATTTAAGTTTAAGTAAGCCGGATAAAAATTAATAATGGGATTTAAATTATCATTTTTACCCAAAACAATTAAATCATCATTTTATCTAAAAATATAGTAGTCATTATTAATAATATAATTATATTCATAAAAATGTAAATAAAGATTAGCTAAACTATTACTAGCTGGGACCCCTTGTGGGAGTCCTTTCTCTTGTTTATATAATCAACCATTAAAATTAATGTAATTTTCTTTTAAGACAAAATCTATGAGAGTTTTAAATTTGTTAATATTAATATTAAGATTATACATACTGTGGTTTTCTAAAATTACTTTAATAATATCATATATATCAATGGAATTGAAAAGATCTTCAAAGTCATAACTATGAACTGAATAAATATTTTTATTATTAAATAATCTATAATCTCTACTATTTTTAATTATACCTTTATTACATTGCTGATTAATAAAGTTTTGTATAATATTATGAAGTAATTTGCCTGCAGTAGTAATATAAGTTTGTGATGTACCTCCCCTTGGAAGTACATCCCTCGAAGTATCAGCGTGAGCTAGAGGTGTAGGATTAACGTAAGAACTATAGACTCAAACATTATCTTAATATGACTTTATTAAGATATTCAACTTAAACTGAACAAATATAATGTAACTACTTAATGGAGGAATCTACTATGACACAATGCGCAACACACAATATAAGACAGACCTATATCAATAATTGAACCGCCTAATCTTCAATTATACTAATAAGTAATTAATCCTACCTTATATTATTCTGTAATGCTACTTGTCTTTATCTGCAATGGTATGCAGCTTGACGACTAACTTCTAGTCGAACACCAATAAGTTTATCCACGACACGTAGAACTTAAATCTTGATTAACGAACTTCAATACTCAGTCAATACCACAACGCACTTTAATTGTCGAACATTCCTTTACACTACCATTACATTGCTATCATTGCCCTTATTGCCATCACGCTTACTCTAAGATACTATATTTAACCTATATTATTTACATCTCTTCACTTCTCGTTTCTTGGATTTGGTTGGAAAAGAATTGCCATTAATTCTGGCCCAAAGAACCCAAAGGACTTGTTAAAGGAAAGACGCATAAGTCGTCACAAGTTTTAAAACCATTTGTCACAGTTCTAAATTTAACAGGACTTTAATGGAATTTTGGAGTTAAAAATATATATGGATACTTTTTTAATTTTAGGAATACCAAAACCTAATTTTTTATAATTAGCAATAATACGATTACTAATTTCATTATGTTACAAATCTAATTTTTAAAAGATCCATTATTTAGAAAGTGATCATTAAGAATATTATAATATAAATACTTACAAATCACAGCATATATAGTTACCAGGTACTTTATCAATGTAAACTATGATAAAATTCTTTTGTAATTCATAAATTTTCTGTTTTATATCTTTAAAAGTAGTTTCATATTGAGAATGGTAACTAAAATTCATAAGGTCTTTTAAAATATTGTACTTATACTCATCAAATGCCTCAATAGGTAGTCCGAATTTAATTGCAGATTTTGTAATAAAATTATCTATAACTTTAATAATTTGTTTTTTAACAGTATTGTGTGTTATTAGAAACATTTAATCTAAAACTAGTGCCTTTACTCATATCTTTTAAAATATTGTCATTGTTTATGTCTAAGTTGCCAGTAATTACATGTTTATGATGACCATCAATAAAATTATTATAGTTTTTACATATACAATCTTCTATATTAATAGAGGACGAACTATTGTTGTAATTAAAGATAAATCTGCTCATCGTTTTGTTATATTTAAATGCTTTCTTTACAACCACCTTTCTAACCGGAAAAAGTGACAAATGTCTATTAAATACATTAGAAAAGTTAATTTTGTCCAAAGTTTTATTCATGAATAATAAAGTGCAGTACTCTGTAATAGGTTCAATAATTTTCTCAATATTAATATTGAATTTATTAACTAGATAGTTAAGAATGTCTTTAATAATGTGTACTTCATGACAAACCTTTAAGGAATCATTATTTAAGGTTTCATATAACAATACAATTTCATGTTTATTAAGACCAAACATGAAATATTTGATCTTCTTGATATTAAAGTTTTTTTTCAAAATCATCAATAAGAACTTTAATATTGTCAATTAATGAATTTTTATCTCTATTTTTCCTTTTATTTCTATTACTTCTAGATTTTCTTTTAGAATTATTGTTTAATATTGGCATTATAAAAAAAAAATCTTTTATTATTATTCTGTAACATTATTTTGCAAAGTATTTTTAGCAAAATACAAAACATTAAGACCATATGGATAAATTGTATTAAAACTCCTAATAAAGTGATTTTCCCACCATAATCTATGCTTAGTAATTGGAATAATTTTAATGATAGACAGTTCAACATTTTTGAAATCATGCACATGAAAGTGTCTAAGTTCAATTTTATTAGAATTATTGGAATTATTAAAGAATTTAACATCATGTCTATGCTGATTAATCCTTAAGTTAATAGTATTAGAGGTCTGTCCAATATATTTATATTGACATACCTTACAATTTAAAAGATAAATACAATTAAAAGTTTTACAAAGGTTATATTTAGATTCACAATCATATTGATCCATATTTAACATAGTATATGTCTTACATCTACTATCTCTACATTTATTGAATTTTAACTTAAGACTATTATAAGATTGAGTTTTATCAAAATTATAAGAAGATAAATTATTATTAATTCCATGTATAGCAGGACTCTTAATGTAACATTTATTAATATATTGTGAAATGTGATTACTAGAATCTAACAAGTTTTGTTTATAATGATTATGATGGTCATTAATAAATTTTTTGTTCCAAAAAATTCTAATCTTGAATAGTTTAATACTAGAATTACTATTACAAATATTTAATTCTTTAACAGAACTCAGATCCTTTCCAAAATTGTTATTGGAGAAAGAGGAAGAGTTATAAAACTCCCTCATCCTAATAACTAATAAGTCAAAAAAGATAGATATTTCTATAAAATACAGAAGTAGATACCCAGTCAAAAGAGAGTGTGCCAAAGCAAAATGGAAACAAGTTAATTTATAAAAAACAAACTTGAAAGTAAGCTCTTAAAAGTAAAGTCAAAATAGATAGATATTTCTGTAAATAATCCAGAAATTGATACCCAGTCAAAAGAGTGAGCCAAAAGCAAAACAGAAACAAGTTAATTTTAAAAAACAAACAAACTTGAAAGTAAACTCTTAAAAGTAAGAGAAAGCTATGCTCAAAACTAAAACCAAAGCTAAAAGAAGGCCCATAAGACGGCCATCCACCACACAAAAATCAGCAAAACAGAAACAAGTCAATTTAAAAAAACAAACAAACTTGAAGGTAAGCTCTTAAAAGTAAGAGAAAGCTATGCTCAAAAAAAACAACAACAACCCAAAGCCAAGAAAAGGCTCAAAAGACAGCCATCCACCATACAAAAATCAACAGAAGGATGCAAATAGGTAATATTATTACGATGCTGTACTTACCTAATCAGTACACCATCGAGCAAAGATCAGCTATAAACTAACCTAATTGCCAGTCGCTAATACAAATTGTACCAAAATCACAAAGTAGATAAATGTTAAGGAATAATGAAGTGCATTACTAAGTAGACATAACCATCAACACCCCAAGATACCAAAAATCAATACAAACAAGTATGTATTACATGATAGAACATATTACATAAATAAAAAATGATAATATAAAAAGATAATAAAAGTATAAGTAAAAAATAAAGCTAAAAAACTAGAATATACTAAAAAAGAATAAAAAATATATTAGTAAAAATTAATGCACTCAAAACCTTAAAAATACTAAAAATAATAAAAAGAAGTAAAACAAGTCTTGAATATGAAAGCAAAGAGTTAAAAAAACATTGATATAATAGAAAAGTAAAAGAGTATATTCAATAGCCAAAATTAGAATCTGTTAAGAAATCATAATTAGGCTATAAGCGAAATTGCTTACAATAATGAAGAACAGCAGTAATTCACACACATAAATTTCTTCTATATTTAGGTGCGATGCAACCAAGAATATAAAAGTAAATACAATCCAATATAAAAAATTCAATATATATAAATATATATATATATATATTTATACATACATATACATATACATAGGTATAAACGAAAATATAAAAATAAACAGATAGTTATAAACCTAAGATAACTAAAATTAGGAAGAAGACACAGTCGTATAATGATAAACTCCTGGCCTTAGGAACCAGGATTGCAGATTTAAACATGTTTTGCGGCCAGCCAACCTTCACCTGTAATTTGTCATACTATGTACCAAGAGGAAAGGAAAGAATTATATATATGAGGAATTTAAATATCAAAAAAACATGTTTAAACATGCAATCCTGGTTCCTAAGGCCAGGAGTTTGTCATTATACTACTGTGCCTTCTTCTAATTTTAGTTATCTTAGGTTTATAACTATCTGTTTATTTTTATATTTTCGTTTATATTTATGTATATGTATATATGTGTATAAATATATATATATATATATATTTATATATTAATTTTTATATTTGTGGTTATATTTACTTTTTATATTCTTGGTTGCATTGATTATAAATATAGAAGAAATTTATATATTCTATATATATATATATAATATATATATATAATTTATATATATATATATATATATATATATATATATATATATATATATATATATGAGATGTTCCACTGTAGTAGGATTTGCATTTTTTACAAAGATGTTGATGATGTTGTAGTCGTAGTAGTTTGAAAATGGATGAGGCTTTTAGTACTTTTGAATCCTCATTTATTTTGCACCTACATAAAGCATATAATTCACGCTCATAAAAAGTAGGGCGTGAACTAGCGCGGGTTACATGACAAAAATAAGAAGTAGCTTAAATCAGTCAGAAAATTTGTATATTTCTTCAGATGGCCAACCGGAAGGCCTCAAAATCATGTCTTGAAAATCATTGACCGTGAAAAGCTTTTCTCATTGGTCCAAATAAATCGGACGATGCAGGTTATATAAGTCCTCATTTAAACATGCTTAGCTTTTAATTTCGAAGAGTTAACGTTGCGGTTATATTCCGTTAGGTGGTTAAACTATTAATTGATTATTGCGCGAAGTCCTGGAGGGCTCAGGACCATTACAGATTAAAAATCCTTCAAGAGTAATTAATGTGAATTAGGATATAGTAGAACAGCCACATTAAATATTATAGATTGGGCTTATTAACACTTTTAGGCTTAGACCTGAGATTGCAGAGTCATCAAAGATTAAGACTCCAAACTTTCCCTTTATTTGTCTTTATTACTAGACTTGAAAAAATTTAGAAAAGAAAATACGCCTAGCAATAATGTTAATTTTTAAATGCTAAAATTAATTTGTAAAATTTTAAACTTCTACAATCCAGAGGATCCACTTCGAAAAAAATACAATACATTTTTAAGTACTGAAATGAATATACGCGGAATCTAAATTGCCTGAAATGAATGCTTATGAAGGATTAATATAAAGCTATAGTGGGAACTAATAAGTCGAACAGAAAACAATGTATATGCATATAATTTAAAAGGAAAGGAAAATTTAGAGGATAAAAGGAACAGAGGAATGTGTGCCCATAATAATTAATATTCTAAGATATAGGAGTGAACAGAATCTTAAGAAAATCTCCGTATATTGAAGACATTTCCATAAGAGCATTAAGTCATAATGTAGTATTTCTGAGGAGTGGTAAAATTAACTGCACATTGTAAACATCTACAAGAAAAGGAAACATTATGATTAATTAGTTGTTTTTCAGTTAATAAATAGCAAAATACATAGATTTCGAAGAGATTTAACCTCTGTTTTCACACTCACTTCAGAGTGAAAAGTTACAAAAATTTAAGCTGCTAGTACAACAAACAATCAGACAAATAAATGCATAATTTTTATTTGATGGTGTTAAAATCCTCCTAACTAATTTACGAATAACGATATAATTACATAAGAGCTTATAAATCTAAAATTATTTAAAAACTCCTATGAGAAAGAATTTAGTTTGAATTCATTTAAAGCATTGATATACTTTAATTAATGAGAAGAGAGACGAGAGATGCGTTAATTATATTTCCAATTATTATTCAACTCTGCGAAATAAAAAAACAGAGGAGAAAGTTTGGCAACACGCACATACCAAGTTTCTAATTTTTATTTATGGGAATTTTTACTCCTGACGTTTAAAGCATTGAAAGACTGCCCAAAATATCGCTTGAAAGTATCTCGAATATACAAGTTATCATTTTATTGAATTTTCTTAAAAGGTTCCCTGACAATTTCTTTCTTCTTGCAAAGCTGTGCGTAATTAGATTAATTAGAATCTGAGTTTACATAGCCCAGTGAATATTTGAATAATAGTTGAGTTTTTAAAGTTTATCGATAAACCCTACATAGCTGAATTAATTAACATGAGAGTTTACATAGTTCAATGATTGCGTTAGTTAATTGCTTATCGTCCCCTTGTTATAACGGTGTAATTTACATGATCATATTTCAAAAAACGTCTATACAAGAACCTACAATACATTCCGCATGCTTTTCAAAATGATACTTTTTTAACTGATTTGTAGTTTTAGAAGTCTTAAATTAACATAAATATTAGAAAATGAAGAAAAAATTTGTGTGTTAAAATTTTTATTTTTTAAGTTATAACTTATTATTAGTTTTATTTAGTTTTTTAATGGTAAAGTCGTTTTTTCTATGAATTCACAATGATTTTATTTCTTAATAATTCAGTTTTCTTGTGTTACTTTTATTTCAAAAATGTAAATGTTTGTCTACAATCCAATACAATATCAGTAACATCGGTTTAAAAACATAATGTAATCCTCGTATTGAATTTCCTACTTTATTTCATTATTTCTATATGTAGGTGGAAAAAAAATTCTCATATATTTTGAACATTACAAAAGTCACCATCTAATTACTTATTGTAGCTATTAAGAAAATTGCCAAACAATTTTGTATTTTTACTTATTGATAACCCTATTATTTCCTAAAATAGGAAATGTATTGTTTTATCATCATTTTCTTATTTTAAAAACCTCTCTATAAAGAAGATTATTATTTTTCTCTTTCAATCTTTTAAATTTACTTCCCAATGGTCCTTAAAGTTGGATTTATTCCCTTTAAATCTTTGCTATTGTAATATTTTACAATTTTCTTTAAGCAGGAATATCTTTATATGTTATTTAAACAAACTTATATTTATAGCTCTTGATATTTAAATTTGAATTAGTTAAAAACAACTGAAAAAGTAGTAAAATTATAAAATGTCCAAATTAAAATCTAGAGAGCATGGTTTACATCATAATACGTGTTAAAATTAAATGAAGCTAGCGTGTTAAATGAATACTTTGAATAAAATCTCTTAAAATTTATCTTTAAATGTAATGTTAATGAAAAAATCTGTTTGATTACTAATAATATTGATTTTATAAAAATAAAATTAATGTATGAATTTATAGTGTACTGTATAGATATACATACCTTTTAACTTCTGCGTTTTGTGCGTAAACTATACGCTTTTCAAGCTTTCATTAAGCTTTTAAGCCTAGATTCTTCCTTTTTGCTGGTTTCAGAAAATTTCATTCATCCGCTGACTATCCCCCCTGCAGCTCTTATTTATTGTTTCATATTCACAATGAATGGAAAAATATGCACAGATGAAAACCCCCTTGTCGTTAAGTTTTTAAAAAGCTCATATTTGTCATTCCATCTGCATATTGTATTTCGTTAGCTTTTGATTCCTTACTGGTTCGTACTCGCGGTATCGTTAAGCGAAGCACTTATTTTTCTTTCCTGTCGCGCAGTGCTTCTCAAACTTTCAATATTTGCGACCCAATTTTTGGTCATAATTTTCATCGCAGCCCCCTCATACTACTACTATGTATTGAATGCAATAATAATGTACTTCAACGCTAAAGCTACAATGCAATTGCACAAATTAGCAAGGTAAATATTATATTTTGAATATAATTTTGTTTATGACAAGTCCATGGAAGTCGCTAATTTTTTCTAAACTTGTTTTTAATGTAATATTGATAAATTAATTATCAAATACTTTACACCGTACTGATATATTTATAAGTATCTTATATCAGCATGAATATGCAATTTATTTTTTATTATGTCAGAACGTATTTTGTTTTGCTTCCTTTCAGTAAATTTATAATAATTTGAAATCTTTTGACTTTACGATATGCTCGTGCCCCCCACGGAGGATTATCAAACCACTTTAGGGGGATGTACCCCCTCAGTTTGAGAAACGCTGCTGTATCAACTTTCTGGGACTCAACTACGGTTCATACGGTTTCCTACGGTTCATATTGCTGGACAATTTGTTTTCGTTGAGTGTAACCATGATGCCTCACAAAGGCAAAGTAATATACTTTCAAATGTATAATGTTATGAAAAGGAATATCACCGTGGTAGTCTAGTGGTCAAGGTAAGGGATTCGTGAAAAGCGTGTCATGAGTTTGAGCCTGATACCGCTGAAGACCCACCATCTAGAGGGCGCCGATGCAGATAAAAAATGTCTAGGCTCAAACGCCTACCCGTGGTGTAGTGTGGAAGTTAGGAAAGGGGGTGCCAACTCCTCATCAATTGACCATGGTTCGAAATGACGAGGTCCGTCGCCAAAAGCCATCATGTAGCTGAATAGCTCGACATTAATTTTCACTCACTATAAAAAGGAATTCGTTTGTATTAACACATCCTAAAAGGGGGGATATGCATTTTGTGACGTATGGCATGCATGCA
Organism: Trichonephila clavipes; assembly: GCA_019973935.1. NCBI lineage: Eukaryota > Metazoa > Arthropoda > Arachnida > Araneae > Nephilidae > Trichonephila > Trichonephila clavipes. The sequence goes on along the minus strand of BMAU01006183.1, from coordinate 4,536 downwards.
TATGTATTGGTCACGATGGTCTATATGATATTGCACGTCATGTGAACTCCAATGCTTGTTGTGCAAATGAGAAATAAAATAGCATTTGCAAAAATGAATAAATACTTCAAGAATGATGTCCAGCTAAATGTAATCAGGGCTGAAGTACCGTTTGACATCATTTCCTTTTGAACAAAATGCCTCATTTAATTGCATCCAATCTTGTCAAAACCCTGACATTACCAAGCAGTACGGACGTGCAAGGAGTCAAATATCTACAGTGGTGAACTATCTTCTCGTCAGAAAGAGCATATGATTAAATACATGAAACAAGGACATTTGATTGCAGCATCTGATGGCAATAATGATACAAACTACACAATATATCTCATTGGGGTCACTTGCTTTGGTCATGCAAAATGTCTCATTCAAAGTGACTATTTGAAGATTCTTAATTTGACTGTGGATTCCATTGGATGAATTTAAAAAAAATACAGTGTGAGATCCGTTTTAAACATTTATTTTTCTTTACGGCTGGTAGTTCTACAGTAACTCAAAGAGGCAAAATGGGGTGGATACCTATTGAAAGTAAAAAAATAAATAATTGGATGAAATAATAAATATAAGTTGCTGGTGTCATTTAATGAATCTGGCATCAGAAAAAAGTGTTGCTGCTTTATCTTTAAAAATTTACGAGATACTTTTAGTTATAGTCTACTGTCCATAAAGCTTTCAGTTTCCACAATTAAGTCTCAAAAATTTTAAAGCATATATGTACTTAATCGATATCGTTTGGTCTAATTTAAAAGTTAATTTATAGTTCACTGTATCTTTATCAAAGCATCTTTAATTGTAAAGTTGATATTTTCTTGTATGTTACTATATATATACCTTTATATAACTTTATCTTAGTGTGTATGAATTTTTATAAATCAAGTCGACACAAAAGATTTTTCTATGAGTCTCGTCAAAATATTTCTGTGAAATTTTCTTCGCATTATATATATATATATATATATATATATATATATAAATATATATATATATATATAAATATATATATATATATATATATATATATATATATATATATATATATATATATATATATACACTGGTGTGCAAAAATTAAGGACGAAGTCGAAAAATTAGCATATCAGCTGAACGAAGAGGCAGAGCGAACAGAAAGACCAATCAGGAGATTTTGTAAGGTGATGTACGGTAGCACATGCGCAGATATGCAGGTAGATGTAATGGGGGAGTGTCTGAGTAGTATAAAGCATGTTGTCGGTGTAAGATCAGTATTTCTGGCAAAGAGATTGCACGCCGTATAGCAGCTAAAATTACGCCGAGTTGCTGCCTCAGCGAGAAATGGCGAATAATCAATCTTGTTACACGACATCTGGATGCTTTTACCCGAGGTCGAATCATTGGGAAGTTGGAGGAAGGCCGCAGTGTGACAAGTGTGGCTGCAGATTTCGGAATTGCTCACAGCATCGTTTCACGACTTTGGAGACAATTTCAAACTACAGGAACAGCTATCCGGGGGTTCAGTAGTGGTCGTCCACGAGGAACCACACCCGCAGATGACCGGTACATTGTCTTACAGGCCAGAAGAAACAGGCGGCAGACAGCGGGAGAAATCGCTAGACACACGACACAGGCGACTGGACGACCGATATCGCGTTTTACCGTGGCCAGAAGACTGCACGGTGGTGGTCTGTTTGCACGACGCCCTGTACGGTGTGTACCTTTAACGCCTGCCCATCGGAGAAGGCGTTCTCTGTGGTGCCGGGAAACCGGAATTGGAGAGACAATGAATAGGGACGAGACGAGTACTCTTTACAGATGAGAGCAGATTCAGTTTGAGTAGCGATTCTCATCGCATACTCATCTGGAGAGAGCGGGGAAACCGCAATCATCCCTCGAACATCATTGAAAGGGACAGGTATGGAGGTCGCGGTGTTCTCGTTTGGGGAGGCATCATGCTTGGTAGTCGTACAGACCTTCACATCTTTGACGCAGGTTCAGTCAACGGGACCCGTTATTGTAACGAGATTTTTCTTCCATATGTGCGTCTTTTAGAGGCGCTATGGGTCTGCAGTTCCTTTTCATGGACGACAATGCACCATGTCATCGCACAAGTAGCTGCTGAACAGCTCTTAGAGAGTGAGGATATTGAACGTATGGATTGGCCGGCATAATCTCCGGATCTCAATCCCATCGAGCATGTATGGGATTTTCTAGGCAGACGCTTGGCAGCTCGTAACTTTACCACCAGTAACGATTCGGGAGCTTCGATTGGCGCTGCAAGACGAATGGGCAGCAATGCCTCAACAACTCATTGGCACCCTCATTTTCAGCATGGGCAGACGCTGTGAAACCTGCCTAGCATTCAGGGGAGATCATATCCCCTTCTAAAGACCGGATGTTTCTTGCTGGACACCCATCACAGGGATGTTTCAGCCTTCAGTCGCATTGCGCTCCATGCTACTTTTTCAATCAAGCTTCTTTTTATCCCTCTGATTTCTCTTTTATTAAGTGTTGCTTACATATATTACACATGTTCTTTCGAATTGGAGATCTTACGGTATTAAATGTGTTGATTTGGAAAGCTTTTGTACAAAGTTATATTGAAAAAACCGTCTCGTCCTTAATTTTTGCACACCAGTGTATGTATATATATATATATATATATTTATAATATTTAAATATATAAAAACAATCACAATTATCAATTGAAAAATTGAAATATATGAATCCTATAATACCAAAACACTTCAGAATATCAATGGCGAATATAAAGATAATATTCCATCGTTTTCAAACAAAATTAAAAAATTATAAAATAAAATAAAAATTTTCAAAATATCCAAAAAGGGCAATCTCCGGACTTAGGACCGATAAGTGGGGTTAAACTAGTTTGATGGCGCCAACCTTCCCCTATTGCAACTTGGTAAGTTAATTGGAAAATATCCAAATTTCAAAAAAAATTTTAAAAATTAAAAATTAAAAAGTTAAAATTAAACCATTATACTTTAAATTAAAAAGTTAAAATTAAATCATTATACTTGAAAAATAAAACTATTCGCCATCGCATTCTGAAAGATATTACAATATTAAAATTTAAAAACAGTTTAGTGCATAATATAAGTGAACCATCAAACGCCCAAGATGATGCGCCCATCTTTAAAATAGTTGTATAGGTAGAAAAAATAAATATTTGTGAGATCCGAAAGTTCAAATCAAAAAATATTTGAGATCCGAAAGTTCAAATCAAAAAATATTTGAGATCCGAAAGTTCAAATTAAAAAATATCTAAAATCAAAAAGTTCAAACTAAAAATCCGATTGAAACTAAAAAATCAAAAAGTTCAAACTAAAAAATCTGAAAGTTCAAACTAAAAAATCTGATAGTTCAATCTAAAAATCTGAAGTTCAATCCAAAAAATCTGAAAGTTCAAGCCAAAAATCTGAAAGTTCAAACCAAAAAATCTGCAAGTTCAAGCTAAAAATCTGAAAGTTCAAGCTATATATATATATATATATATATATATATATATATATATATATATATATATATAAACTAACTATGTTTTGACACAATAGATACGCTCCGAAAGTATGTGCGTAAAAAACTAAATCGCACAAGTACAGAAAAATAGAAGATTAATTCCAGTCCTATATATATATATATATAAGAGAGTAAGCACTAAAAATAATATAATAAACCAAAGGCTTTTTTCATGTTAGAATCTTAAACATTTTATTTCATAAGGATTGCGCATATATCTTATAAAGTAATTTAATCATTTTAGAAATTTAAAAAAAAACACGGTACTGCATAAACACAAAAAGTTAGACTCAATATTATGTTGCACATAAAAATATCTTATTTGTTGTCGCTTTCTAACAATAAACATGTACGTTTTCGTAAGACTGCAGTATTAGTGCTATCATTGAAAATGTTGGTTAGTCTTCGTGCTGCATTGGTGAAATTTTTTTTCTGTAATCTCTTGAGTGAAAACATGACTAACCTCCTGTGGTTCCGATGTTTCAGTGGATTTAAGAACGAATTCAGTAAGGAATTGTTTAGTGTGTGTTTTGGCAAAGCCATAATATATGTTTCATAGGGAGAAGGAAATTAATGAGACTTCAGATCACGTGGAGCTTCCCAGCTCATTCCTCACTAGGATCTTGTTCAACAAAATGATTACTCAGATTTTTATTGGCCAATTCAGGTTCTTTAATGAAATCAAGGACAACCTCCATATTTTCTTTTCTTTTAAGAGTTTATCAACTGATAAGTCACTGATATCTTCAAACAATAGATCATCGAATCTTCTCCCCTAATTGTATGCGACTATGTTTCCAACACACATTCTAAGTGGATGGTCTTAATGCAGCTGGAGTTGTGTGTGTGTGTGTGTGGATTCAGTTGGATCGATGCACAATCCATAGTTAAAAAATTTTTCCACATATCAGTGGCTATTAGTGTTTAATCGTTCAAATTTTTCAAACCGTACTTTTTACATAGAATGTTTTAAAAAGGTTGCAA
>BMAU01006182.1:0-40643 GCA_019973935.1 Trichonephila clavipes | reverse complement strand
TTACGTATTGCTAGTGTTAGTTTTTGCCTTAGTTCTGTAAGTACATATTCCGTATTTATAATTAATTTATAATAAATATTGTAGACCTTTTTCCCACTCGCCACATCTGCGACACTGGGATTTGGCGCACAAGAATTTTTCAAATGATGGAGGCGTTGTCGAGAATCGTAAGTCTGTCATATAGTATCATACCACAATACGCAGCCAAACATATAGTTATTAATTTTGTAAATTATCCGAACAAAAACAGTAAAAAATAAATTACTGAATAAATGTTCAGCATTAAATAACAAAAAAAAGGAATAATAACAATTTCTAATTAAGTTTTACGTACTGTATAAATGGAATTAAAATTTATCGGTAAAAAATCAAGGGCTGTTCGGACGATCCAGACCAGCGCCCCTTTTCCTTTGGGTGCCCTTGCACTGACATTGTGTGGACTGCAACAGCTAGAAAAAAATTAGAAGTAGACGGCACCCAAAAAGACTGCCCACCCCTACTTTACGAGATATCCACTTTTCATATACTCCAACAATACTCTTACCTTGCATTTTACTCTTTTATTCAGACATAAATACAAGGTGTAGCTGTTAAATAACAAGACTGATGCAAAAAAAATTTATTTTGATTTCATACATATTTACTAATTATCACATTCAATATACTATTTACTCTTCCTCTACACCTGTAACGATCCATGCGAATCTCTCCCATTGTTCAAATTAATGCTGGAAGTCATTTTGTGTGGATTCCATCAGGACACATGCTCTGTCTCTTTACTAGCTTTAATGGACTCAAATCATGTTTCTTTCCTGCAGATATCACCTTAAGAAACAGATAGAATTCGCATGGCCCTAGATCCAGTAAATGAAACATATTCTAATACTGGGATGCAGTATTTGGCTAGAAATCTCTTGATAAATATGAAATACCAGACGCATTGCCTTGATTGAGAACCCATGACCTTCCCCTCAACAATTCTGGTCGTTTCTTCAGTATTCTTTCGCAAAGTTTAGCAGGAACGTGCGATAGTGATATTGATTAATAGTTTGACGTTCAGGAATCCAATGAAGGTACATAATCACATGATTATCGAAAACAATCATCATTTCTTGAATTCAGGATTTGCTCAATCTCTAAACTTTTTGTCTGTCGGTTAATGGGATCTGCCAGTACATGGATTGATGCTTTGTTTTAGGATCATAAGTAAAACAACTACGATTCCTACCATGTTATTATCTTTTTCAACAATTTTGAGTCATTTTCAATGACATTCAAAGCGTCATTGCAAAATTTTTTTGCAATTTTCTTATGGTTCAAATAAGAGACTTTTGGGCACCATTTCAGCATAGACTTTTTGCATTCAGAAATTTATATAAAAATTTGCCGTATGTAATCTTTGTCAATTCCTACAGTCTCAGAAATCGCACGAGTACTTAAGTGAGGGTCAGATAGAAACAGATTACCTATATTTGCGATATTATTATCGGATTTTGACATGGAAGGGTGTTCCGGGTGTAAATCATGTTGTACATCTACTTGACCATTTTGAAAACGCTTAAAACCACTAAAACACATGCACGCGATACACTTTCACTGCCATGAACTTGTTTCAATACATTATAAGTTTCAGTAGCGGATTTTCTCTGTTTCATGTGAAATTTCACAACAATTCGTTGATCTAATCATAATTTCGCAAAATAAAAAGAGAACTCTGATGAGAACCAAGTCTACGTCTAATACGGATTTGTTTATATAAACGAGAAGTACGGCATTCGAACAATAAAGCTTCATATTAAATAACTGTAGGTTGCTGGTGTTTGGCGCATGCATATTTCTTCTGTAACAGCTTCATTATTTAATAGCCTCATATTGCAAACAGAAGACATATGCCTAATAGCTTATTACAGAAAGAATATAGAATTTATTAAATACTTTTTGAAATATCTTGAATCTGTCGACCCATACATCATACACGCTGAACTTTCCTTAAAAGCATTATCTTATTTTTTTTTCATATAATAAAAAGCTGCATTTATATTCTTATTAAAACTGAACAACTAATTTATGATGCTTCGATTACTGTCCTGAAGGTATATTGCATTAAAACAAATATTTTACAATATATATTACATATTATATATATATATATATACTCATGGACAAAAAAATTAGCGCACCAAGAAATGATTGCGGGATCATCATAACGAAACTTGGCATGAAGGTACATGTTGGAGAGATATGCGAATGATTAGAAATGCAGTGCGGTTGCGTGTCACATATAGCTAGTAGAGGGCGTTTAACGGCGCTTTTCGTAGAGTATAAAACAGGTAACCAAAGCTTGTTTGAGTGTACTGAATCGTTTACAAAGGAAGAGCTGAGGTAGACAAGCCATTACGCCGTTTTCGAGGACAATATGATTAGCTGTCACAGTTTGAGAGGGTGAGAATCATCGGCATAATGGAAACTGTGTGGTCAGCTAGGCAAGTAGCTCGTCAATTAGGCCGCTCTGATTCTGTTGTGAGGAGATGGTGAGACCAGTGGATCCGAAAGACGTAATTTACTTCAAGACCAGGCTCAGGAAGCCCTACATAGACCAGTCGTCGAGAAGATCACCACATCGCAAGAAACGCACGCGTATAGCCAACTGCTTCATACGGTGTCATCCAGGTACATGTAGCACATTCACTAGGAGCCCTTGTGTCTTCTTGAACCATAATAAAACGCCTGGCTGAAGGACATTTGGGATTGCGGTGCCCGTTACGTGCTGCCCTGGACACCCACCCATCGACGCCTCCGTTTAGAGTGGTGCCACGCATAAGAAAACTGGACTGCAGGGGAATGGAACTATGTCGTCGCTTAGCGATGAATCCAGATTCAATCCCAGCAGTGATGACAATCGTGTTCGTGTGTGGAGACCCCGAGGTTAACGCCTCAATCCTGCCTTTACTTTGCTTAACAGTGACACACCACAGCTGGTGTGATGGTATCGGATGCCATTGCCTACAGTACATGGTCACTCCTTGTATTGATCCATGTCACCATGACAGCTCAGCGATATATCCATGATATTCTGCAAATACATGTGTTTCCAGTCATGCAACGGCTCCCAGGAGACATTTTTCAACAAGACAATGCTCGGCCTCACACGGCAAGGTTGTCACAAGACACTCTCCGCACTGTTACTACCCTTCCTTGGCATTCTCGATCCCCAGATTTGTCTCCGATCGAGCCTATCTGAGATCATTTGGGACGGCGAGTTGGGCATCCCATGAGTTTGAACGGACTAGACGCAAGGTTACAGCAAATGTGGAACAAAATGTCTCAAGACATCATACAGAGCTTGTATGCCTCAATCGTATTGCATGGTGCATTCGTGCTAGAGGGCTCAACAGGGTATTAAATCCTCCGTTCTTTTGCCTTTTTCTCTGAAATAAATGATCCTTATTCTTTGATTTTCTAATCACTTACTTTTATCAAAGTAGTCATTAAGTATGTATAATTTCGTTTCATTTTGACGTCTCCTTCTTGGTGCGCTAATATTTCCTTCCATGAGTGTATTTAGAGTCACTATACAAAAATGAATTCTTCATTTCCACGCATACTACAATTCTATTCAGTAAAATTTCCCACAAATTCGTTTTTCTTAAATCTATACAGGCCTCTTTTATACATGCATGTTAATAAGCTACCTTCAAAAACAATTTTCGTGCACTATCTTTTTCAATAATGCACACGATAGATACGAAAGTAGATAGATACGGAGAGTTGGGCATCCCACGAGTTTGAACGAACTAGAGGCAAGGTTACAGCAAATATGGAACGAAATGTCTCAAGACATCATACAAAACTTGTATGCTTCAATGCGCTATCGTATCGCATCGCGCATTCGCTCTAGAGGGGGTTCAAACAGGGTATTAAATTATGCGTCCTTTTGCCTTTTTCTCTGAAATAAATTATCATTTTTCTTTGATTTTCTAATCATTACTTACATCAAAGTAGTCATTACGTATGTAAAATTTCGTTTCATTTTGACGACTCTTTCTTGGTGCGCTAATTTTTTTATCCATGATTGTATATTTATATCCAAATTAAAATTTAAAGTTCTTTTTTTCTATTGCAGATTATGAAAAGTTATTACAGAGTTCATCAATCTACCTAGCACATCACCGAATGCTGGTATCCCTTTTTAGTGAGGCACCATATTAGTGGATACCAATCTCCACAGGTAATTTTGACACCCAGTTTCCTACCTAGAGGGAGACAGCAGAGCTCTGATGATGTGAACTTGTACTAGGATTTAATTTTGAAAATAGGAATTTCCCTAGGGATCTTTTACATGCCATATAATCGTATGAAATTTCCACTGTTGATTTTCTGCATCATGAAAATCCATCGACTTGGGCTGGGGTCGAACCCTCAACCTTGCTTACAGAATACCATCTACAAACCAATTACGCCACCCTGCCGATATAAAATTTAAAGTATATAACAGGATAAACACCTAGTTCAAAGCAGAATTTATCGTATTTTGAAGCTAATTTAACCCATTTTATTCCACTGTTCTATTTAGAGGGCAGCTGAAAAATTTCATGTGGAAACCATCATTTGTATGTTCCGAATATTTTGACAGTTGGAACATGTAGGGATATGTAGTACCTTCTTCCAGCGTGAGTTTTGTATCTCACGCCCTCCTCTTTCCTCTGGAAATTTTGCTTATTCATCGCATTTATGGGTGCAGTTTGTATTATCTCTTTGGGGCAGCAGAAACAGCAATTACTTACTTACTTAGTACAAACTTACAAGTACTTCATACATCGGATGAAAGAGTAACTGGAACCGCTTTATCAACAAGCTTACAAATGTTCAATGTGAGCCCCATTCGTCACACGGCACACATCAAGTCGATAGGCGAGTTCAGCCCAAACTTTGTTTAGTGTGTCTGAGGTGATTCTTGCAACAGCCGCTCCAATCCTGTGTCTAAGTCTGGAAGTGTCAACTGGTAGCGGAGGTACGTACACACAATCCTTAATGAACCCACACAGACAAAAATCACGTGGCATCAAATGAGCTGAACGTGGAGGCCATGCGAAACAAGCTTTATTGTGAGGCCCTTTGCGGAAAATCCATTGGTCGAGTAAAGTAATGTACAACCAATCACGTAATGCGAGATGCTAGAGATATTTGGTTCACTTTTTTTCAATTGAAAAAACAGCCATAGTTATAAAGCATCAAGATAAGCAGAACCAGTTACAGTTGGTTCTCCTAAAACGAAAGGTTCATACACTTTCTACCGAGATACGTCACAAAAAACATTCAATTTAGGTGAGTCTCATTGCGATTCTGACCCCTCGGGAGGATTTTCTAAGCTCCAAATGCGCGCAGTATGAGTGTTCACATGTCTACTGAGGTGTCCACCGGAACGCTCGTTGCAAAGTAATTGCAGATTCTGTCTTTGCGAACTGGGAACACAAAACGCTCTTGTTCACTAGTCAGCACTTTTCTACTAGCGCGCTGATTGGCGGGGAAGGGGGGAAAAGAAGCATACGTTTCACGCGTATGCGCACACAAGCCAGCAAGCAAAGCTGTTTCAGTTGGTCTTTCATTCGATGTATGAGTTATACTAATGTTAAATGTAATAAATACTACAAAGCATTAAAACTCTGATATTCATTTATTAATGATCCGTAGTTTAGATTCAGATGAGAGCAATGTTGAAATTACTGTGTTATTACCAGATGCCAGTGAACTAACTGACGAAGATGAAGAGTGGATGAGAATGAAGTAAATAATAGTGAGATGTTGCTCGATTTTTAAAGCTAGATAATTTCCAGCCTGAATCACCTACAAGCTTTAGTGTTTCGATAACAAGGAGCAGAAAAAAAGCTTAAATGCATCAGTCATTTTGAAAACAATAAATCACCGCATTATATAAAATAAGAAACACAGGCTGACTCAACTGTAAATGACTTGCACAAGCATATGAAAATTGCTTTGAACGATAAACTCCATCACACATACACAGTGCTTTTTGAGCAGTTTTATTCAGGTGAAGTTAAAGATCTCATTGTAAAAGAAACTATGCGATATGCAACAGATGTAAAAATCGAACACGATTTCTTGACCATTTCTGACAAAATACATGTTTTTATGGGAATTTTGCTTCTAACTGGTTATCATTCAAAACCTTAGAACGTGACTATTGGTCAGATGCTGAAGACCTTGGCATTACCCTGGTGAAAAACGCCATGTCACGAAACCACTTCCAAAAGTTGAAATCTTATTTACACTTTGTGGACAATGGAACTGTAAATCGGCATGCCCAGGATCGATCCTTCAAAGCAAAGCCTATGTTTGCAATACTTAATAATAATTTTATGAAATTTAGAGTCTTCTCTGCAAATATAGGTATTGATGAAATGATCATCATGTATTGTCGCAGGAATAGCCTGAAACAGTTTATCCTAAGCAAGTCAATATGTTTCGGATATAAACTTTGAACTCACTGTTGAAGCGAGGGATATTAATGCTATTCTTCTCTCCCCATTGTGGTAAAGAATCTGATCCAAGAAATCATACTCTTTTTTGGTAATCGGGTTTTAATGAATCTAACAGAGAATTTTGTAAATCCTTCAAGTTACACTTTATATTTTGATAACTTTTTTACTAGCATTGATCTTTTGAAAAGTCTTGGCGAACAAGGTTTCAAGCAACAGGAACCATATCAGAAAATCGGATAAACTACGTGTGTCCTTTAGAAAAATCTTAAATCTATGCGGAAGAAAGAAGTACGTCTGATTTTGCATTCAACAAAAGCTATGAGATTTTCCTTGTGCTACGGAATGAGAATAGTACTGTCATTGTTGCTACAAATGTCAGCACTGTAAAGCCATTCTTTGGAGTGAATAGGTGAGTAAGAGGATATAAAGATAAAATAACGGTGAAAAATGCTAAATCTGATAAATTTTTACAACAAGCATATTGGTGTTTTTCATCACCACGACTGGTTGGCTGAACTTTATTCCATTAAAATTCGTGGGAAAAAGTGTTACTAACCACATTTTATACGTTTATTGGATATGACTTCAGTTAACGTCTGGATAATTGACAAAACTCACAACAAAGATAAAGTCATAAACTTACAAGAGATCCGAAGAGCTGTAATAACAGACTATCTAAAAAAATGTGATAAGAACGAGAGGTAGACCTAGGATCTCGACTGTACATTCTTATGCAAAAAAAGACATCAGTAAAGATAGTGTTGGTCATTTTTACTAAAGCAAGAAAAACAACGTTGTTGTCAAAGAGAGGGCTGCAAAGAAACACCAATTACAAACTGTAGCAAATGTAACAAAACGCTTTGTTAGGCTTGTTTTGGAACTTTCCACCAAAATTAGAGTGAAATGTAACTGAAAAGTGAAACATTTTGTAAACAAGAAATTATTATCCAAATAAATCAAAATTTTATATTCTGAAATAGCTTTTCATCACTGAAGAGAACACTAAAACATGCAAATGCAAATTTTATCCCCTTTATCCCAGTGTCCTGTTTAGAGGAGATTGGTCATATTTCTTATATATATATATATATAAAAATATATAATTTTTTCAAATTTTGTTATATTTAATTTGTTCAGGTTTAACTAACTTTAAAAATAATAATTCTAACCAAATTTGAAAAAAATAAATAAATTGGGATAAAACGTGTTAAAACAAAAGTTTTTTTCACTTTAGAAAACTTATTAATAATTCAGAAGTTATATATTTTCACTGCAAATCCAAGCTCAATTTTTAAGCGAAAATATTCCCTCTGATATCTAATCAACAATAAATTTTATATGCTTTCAAAGGCAATAACGATTTCTTAAAAGTCACTATTCATTATTCCCAACTTTTCGTAACAATAAATACCGGGTTTGGCAAGTTTGGCTGAAAATCAATTTTCGACGCCAACTTACGTCTTTTTCGAATTCATATTATTAGCTCACGATCTCTATACATATTTTATTTGTTTGTTTATTTATTTATTTATCTTGGTGGAGTTTTCAATCGTTAATAAAATACATTTTAAAGCACTCAATTGAAATGAAATGTAATGTACATGACTATTTTGGACGACAATACATTAATTTCTAATTATAATGAATAAATATTCATTGCTTGAAACTAATTATTTAAACAATTACAAATGCAGCCACGTTGGCGACTTATGTCAAAATTTGAAAAGGTTTTTTTCTCACGTGTTAAAGCATTCATTTGAAGGGAAATTTTATATACATGATTGCTTTGTTTGACAAAACGATACTTAATGATAATTAATAAAAATTAATTACCTCTTAATGTTGTGATTCTGTCATATGTATATACATATTTATATTAATTGCAACGATTTAATGAAAAGTAGCTAAAATATATTTTTTCTTGGTTGATCTAAGTAGCAATTGATTAAAAAAAATTTTTATTACTTGTTTATAACAATAGCGTTGTTACAACAATGCAGGTGAATGTTGAGTTGTATTTTTTGAATGTTTTTAATTAATATCTTTTTAACTAATTGCGATATCGGACCGAATTGTGAATCCAAACCATTCTCGAATTTACTTGCAAACCTCCACAAAAAATTTCATCGAAATCGGTCCAGCCATTTAGGAGGAGTTTAGTGACAAACACACGCACAGAAGATTTTTATATATATTAAAATATACTCACTCTCAAAACATTGGAATAAGTTAAATGACTGTTTCGCTACAGTATCATTTCATAATTTACTTTTATTCTATTTTTTAAATCTCGTATAAAAGCACTTTTGCACTCTTAATCAATAAAGCCCAAATTTTAATCTATTTAATATTATTAATTTTTTTTATTCATAGTTATAATATATTTTTTATGTCAATAAAATATTATGTTACGTATACATAATCAGATAACAAACATTTCTATATTAAACTCATCATTGTAATAAAAATAACATATGGTGAAAAATTTATGTAGTTTTTTTTAATAAAGTTGAACGAAAAAGTCTGTACAGAATGAGGTCCTCAGGATGAGACTGAAAATCAATGAGAATAAGACCAAGTAATTTACATGCCTTGCACTAAATCATGTTTAAACAATTCCCATTTTAATATTAAAGAGTATAATTTTGAAGTTGTTGATGGTTTCACTTATTTAGGCTCGTAAATTTACAATAGAACCGATTGCACTACTGAAATCCAAAAGTGAATTACAATGGCAAGTAGAATATCTTAAATCGAATTTAATCAAAAGAAAAACAATGATGAGTATCTACGAAAAAAAGATCTTAAGATTTATTTTTGGAGAAATTCAGGAAAATGTAATGTGGCGAAATAGATCAAATTTAGAGCTCTATCAACCATATAAAGAACCTTACATCGTTAACTTCATCAAAATGCAATGAATTAAATGGGCAGGTCAGGTTGTCAGAATGGACGAAGACCGTACCACTAAAAAGTCTTCAATGCCCAACCTATTGCAAAAAGAAGAAAGGGCAGGCCAAATCTTAGATGGATTGATGGCCTGGAAAAAAATCTCCTAGTTTTGAGGACTAAGAATTGGAGAACACCAGCAAGAAGGCTAGCCTGGAAAAAATCTTCTTGATATTTCCAAGGCCCACTCTGGGCTGTCGAGCCACTGAGAAAGAAAAGAAGGAACGAAAAAGTAGTAATTCAATAATTTTAAACAGGATCTCTTCAAATTTTGCATATTTGAAAGCTTTGAATAAAGAAAAATCACGCATCGAAAAGTCTTTCGATTCACCCACTAAGCATGAAAAAGCTGTAAAAGCGCCGAAATCCCTTGTTCATCAATAATGCAAAGAATTTCTCCTCCAATAGCATTCCACCGGGAATAGCTAACAAGATTTCGCATGTTGTTGTGGGAATTACTCCAAATCTCAATTACACCGTAGGGACCTACAAAAAGAAAAAGAGCAGAAGTGAAAGGTTTTTCAATACAGATCCCTTTATGGTGCCGGAAAGACTTCATGAGTTTACTTCTCTTACAGGAAACGATAATCAGGAAGAAAGCTAATTTTCCTTCTCCCCCAGTTTATTTAAAAAAACTTTTTTTTTCGTTTAGATTTTATTCTTAGCTATGAACTGTGGTTTGAAATGTTATAATGTAGAAAAAATAGGCAGAAATCCGCATTTAGGATTACAGTATCTTATGCTTAATTCACAGTTCATTTTTCCCGAGTCTAATTGTCTCCCTGTTATTTTCTATACTGATGGCAGTAAAATTAATAGAAGAGTTGGCTTCGCATTTGTTGTGTTCAGGAGTGGTGTTGAATCCGAGAACATTCAATTTAGAATTCGTGATGAATGCACAGTTTTTGTAGCTGAACTTTTATGTTTAAATTTCACCGTGAAATGGATCACTGAGCAAAATAGTGTCATCTCAGAATATCTCATCTGTACTGACTCTCTTTCCTCCTTGGATTCTCTTAAATGTATTTCTTCATCTAACAATATAATCGTCGAGATCCAAAAGCAACTTAAAAGCCTAAGAGATAAAAACATATCAATAGATTTTGCATTTGTTCCCTGACACACGGGTGTTCTTGGAAATGAGCGAGCCGATTGGCTTGCAAAAGCTGCAACCAACCGCAAAATTGACATTGACGTTAATATTCCTAAATCGTTTTACAAGAAGATCACGAAAGAAAGAATGGTGAAGTCTTGGAACCAAGAATATCTCATTTCTAATAAGGGGAGCATAACAAAGAATTTTTTCCCACCATTAATAAGAGACTATCATGTCATCATTTTTACACTAACTACAAATTAACCCAATTTCTCACTGGTCATGGTAATTTCAAAAGCTACCTGAACAAATTTAATTTAGCTCCTTCATCTTTCTGTGACTGTAATATTGGTGGCGAGGAAAATGTAAAGCATGTAATCCTTCTGTGTTCCAAGTATGTCAGAGAGAGAAAGATTATAAGACTGGCTTTCAAGAAAGTTAACACATATATATTTTTATTTATTTTTTACTTTTTAGTTCGATTCACTATAAAAGCGTGTTTTTTAGTTTGTTTTAAAACTATAATTTATTTTATAGTTATTTTTACAATACACTATAAAAATCATAATTCCAGTGAATAATTTAATTAAGAGAAAATATACTTACCTTCTTTCAAGAACTTTTCAATTTCTCTTAGAAAATTTGAGAAAAAATCCAATAAAACTAAAGAAAATGTTCCAAATGTGTGTGTCCTTAGTAAAGGTCATAAATCACAGACAATTTTTGCTAACAACACATGAACGTTATTTTCCAGCTAAACTGTTATATTTTGTTCACGTTTTTGTAGTTTTGCTGTTGTTTGATGATCTACAAATAGCATTTTGAACTTTTTCATCCTTGTGTCTTTTTGACAAGGCGAAGTGCTACATTATGGCTTCGTAGTTTTGTTCATAGAGATCTTTAGGCAGCATTCGAAAATTTCAAATCAACTCAAACGTTTCATGCCTAACGCTTTTCTGATATTTACTTTCGCGATATCTTGAATAATATGCATTATTTCAGTAGGTTCTTCAATTGCTTGATCAGTTTCAACTTCCTTTAATAGGGATCACAGATGCCCATTTTTTTAATATTCTGCTTATTTACATTTATAAATCATAATAAGTCGTACAACATAGCAATCAAAACTACAAAATTGTTCATGGGGAAAGTGTAGCATGTTCTAAAAAATAATTATGTAAAACATTTTTTATTATACATTATATGTTTCAGAATACTCATGCTTATCCATATATCATAAAACTCTTTCACATGGAAAATAAGATGAAACAGAAATATATTATATATATTTACAACTTCCCTAAACAAGACGGAGATAACCATACCAGTAAGTTCGAAGGTCAGCTAAAGTAATATTTTAGGTTAAAAGATACGTAATAAAAAATATCTCATCGTTTGATATCGTTAAAAGAAACGTAAAAAAAATCTCTCATCGTTCTCATATTGACCGCAAAACAAACAAAATGTTTTTTCTTAGTTTGGTTATAGGATCAAAGATGACTAATGAACGTTTGAAGTGGAATCTTTTATCTTTGATGATCACCAGATGATAAAAATAAATTATATCAGTGTAAATGTGTATTTTTTATTATGTCAGAAAGCATTTTGTTTTACTTCATTCCAAAAAATTATTTTTTAAACCTTTTATTTTCAATATGCTCACGCCCCCCTCGCAGGGTTACCGCACCCCCAGGGGGCGCTCCCCACAGTTTGAGAAACACTGCTGTATATAGTTCAGACCTCTGTTCAGAGGTTCAACTAGAATTTTTGAAATATATAACTTAGAAGTGGGTTTATTCATATTTTACGACAACAGAGGGGAGCAATTTTAAGAAAAAAAACGCCAATAATTATTTCAATTGGTAGTAACACTGAAAATAATGTGAATTTTTCAAACATTCTAGTCGAGCCTCTGTAGAAATGTCTCAGCTATATACAAGCAAAATATTATAATAATAGAACAATTTTTCACAAAAGAACATTTGGAAAAAAGATTATTCTAAGTAAATGTTTTGCTGAAATATTATATTTAAATAAATTTTTTTTGTCAAAATGTCCTTAAAAAATTTTATGCATATATTCTAATCTGAGTGACACTAAATATCATGAAAGTTATCCATTTATGCGCTTTTTTAAAATAACGGTTCCGGACGTAGTCGGATACCTTAAATCTAACATAAATTTAATAAAGACATAAAGAGAGTACTCGACCACACACCGTCGATATATTCAGTTTAAATCACTACAGAAAACGCTGACGGAACACAAGAGACAACGCTATTTTGTAGGAAAAGATTTTGATGATACACATTATACTTATGAAAATAGGCTACTGTTGTGTTGTGTGCTGACCACATGTTGGACACGATACAGTTCATGCATTAGTCTGTTGCATTTCTCACGCTCTATGCCATCTATCCCGTCTTCAATTAGGACAATATGCATTAGTCTGTTATCATGACTGGACATAACTTTAATTTAAAAAAAGTATTTTTTTCTTTCATATTCTCTTCAGTTTTGATTAACTTAAACACCCATCTTTTCATGTTCATTCAATCCAGTATTGAAACTGAGCATCATTTTCTAAAAATCTTAAAATTTTATACATCATAAAATCAAAAATTTTAAATTTTTATTTCCTTAAGCGGTTGAAGTTAATTCATAGAAAAGTTAATTTACAACAGAAAACTAATGGAAATCAAAAAGTTCGTTTTAATATCTGGCGAAAACTGAAGATATCTTTGAAAAAATATTAGGTATAGTAGCTAACTATAAAACAAGTAACTTTTTAAAACAATTATAAATATTAGTTAAATTAATAGAAAAAATCAAATGGAATGTGCATATCCATTTTTTTCAGGCTGTACAATAGAAAAAAAATGGTTTCATCCTTTGTCACGTAATATCTGTTTATTCGTCAGTACTAGTTGGATCAATTTATTTTTAAAATAGAAATAATATATATTATTAAAGTAGCTAAAATTTTCTTTCTTCTCTCAAACAATATCACGTTTTATGCAGTCGGCAATAAAACAAAAATATAAATAATCTTTTTGAATATATTTTTTTTCCTATATTGGAGGGCTATGGTTTTGGTTGATCCCTGAATGTTTTAACTGCGGTCTTTTTATACTCAAACATTTATTTTTACGGTGCAAAAATAATAAAATATATTTGTTTCTTTAGTGAAGCTGCAAGTGTAAGTAGTTTGATTGAACGTATTGATATTTCCTGATAAATTACACGGAACCAGATAAATCTAGTTTTTGATTCTTTACATTTTGAACTGCAGGCTGTAAATCGCCAATAAGGTTTTTTGCAGAAACACGAATGTGTAGCTCTCTATAATGATGAAATTATTCCATGATCTATTTCATAGAGGTTGCGGATCCCATTGATTTGGTTTTCTGCAATGCTGAGAAGCTTCAAAACATCTCCATTTAAAAAAAATTGCTTAAGCATATGCATGCAAATTAAAGGGAATTGTGCATGATTTTTGACGTTTCTGTACTTAATATTTCATTCAAATGGGGGAGTGAGTGAATATTAACGTCGCACTATTCAGCTACTCGAGGACTTTTGGTGATGGTCCTCGTAATTTTGAGCCATGTTCAAGTGACAAGGATGACACCTGAGCTGACACACCCTCTCTTTATTTCCACACTACATTAACGGGAGGAAAATTGAGCTCTTGATAGATTTAACGTATATCGCTGCCCTATACGATGTGTCTTCGGTGGTACTAGGCTCGAACTCATGACACGCCACGAGTCCGCGGCACTGACCAATAGGCTACAGCAGCCTTCATTCGAATTGGAAGATTTTACTTTGAATAGGTGGTTGTAGGTAAGTATTCAAATTATTTCGCTGAAAAAGGTCCAAAAATTCTTATACATAATACGGGCCATTGAAAAAAAACTGGAATATTTTTGTCTTTAAATTGTAACTTTCTATTATTTTTTAAATAGCGTCAAATGACAGGGAAACTTTATTTTCAATTTATTGACCAATTTATAAAATACAATCTATTTCAAACTGATTGTCATGAGCTGTAGCGATGCGACGGATCTTTACGCGAACTTTACACTAATCCTCTTGGCGAATCTTTGGGCTAGCATTCGCGTTAATTCACAGTCATCCCTCTCAAATAGAAACCATGATATGGAAATTAGTTCAATTATATAAAGTCAGGGTTTTTAATTTTAAGAGAGAAGGAGCAGAGAAACTGTTGCGGCGTTACGAAGGTGAGATTTAATTGATTTTCACAACTTGAGTTAAAAACGGATTTTGCCACGATACTAAATTAGTATTAGGGTTTATTGCTTTCTTTATATCATCTCCTAAGGCCTCCTCTTGGGGTTTAACTTGGGGTTGATTAATGTACTTGAATAATAATAAATAATAATTATTAGGGAAGTTTCTGCACATACTTTGTTTCCTCCCACACCCTTAAGTAGGCAGGACGGTGAGGGAGTGACTTCAGGAGGAAGTCGCTCACAGCGATTATATAGTGATTGTATAATCAAAAAACAAAAGACTATATATACATGAATAAGAGTTTATCGTATATTGCGGAGTATAAAGCGTACTTTTAACACAAAAAATAAGAGTGAAATTTACACTGGATATAAAAATAATAGCTTTAAAAATATAGTAAAAATTTAGATTACTATATATTATATTTATACTTAAGTACTGTTTATTTAGAATAAATGACATACTTTAGAACTCGTATTATTGCATAACTTGAAAAGTTTGTCATACACATCTCCTGTTATATCTTCAGGCACAACATCGAATTTTATTTCATCGCAATAAATTTTAATCTGATCTATAAAAAAATAATCACCTTTTCCAATCCATCTAGAATATCAGATATACTACATTTTCAAATGATTTTTGAATAATGCTAGATTTTATCACAAGTCAACTTAAAAAGAAATGAAGTGGATTGATGCTTGTTTTTGTTGCCAGGGTGATGTAGACTGGTTGCAAAGAGACGGATTTGTTGTTCTAATTATTGTTATTGTAATTGTTTTTCTTGCTGTTGATGCTTAACTTGCACTAATAAAGAAACAATACGAATAACAATGGCTCATGTTAAATTATAAATTGAATAATATGTATAATTTACGTCACTACACTATGTTTAATTTTCATTACATGCTTTTATTATTCCCTCACATTCAAACTTCAAAAGGAAAGAACATTACACGCGTACATTTCAGGTTTCCTCGTAAGAAACGGTGTGCGTCACACGACAAATATACATAAATCTTTCAAAAATGCAGTTAAATGTATAGGTGCGCATTATACTCCGGTACGTGTGTTATGCCGAAATATACATTATTTCCATTCTATTTAAAAGATTTCCCTTTAAATATGCAATGCTTTTGTAACGAGTTTTAAAGTAACTAATTTTCCAGTTTACTTTGTAAGAAATTTTATCTAATGTAATTCGGGGTAAGACGCTATGTTAAAGATTTTTCGATTAGTACATTGGTAAATGATATGACAAGAACATGAAAAAAATACACTTTATTTTTCAATATTTTATTGGTTATGTGTACAAGTTACTTCTCTTCTTAGTACGAAATTAAATTAGAAATTTAATGTTAAAGAAATTCATTTAATTGTGGCATCTTCCCCCATGTATGGGGTGTAACGTCCTAAGCATATAAGTGATGACACTTGGTTGGTATTTTGAAGTTTTATTTTCAAGAACCCAGGACAGTCCACAGACATACACAATTTGTACACTATTTACAATTTTTAAGTAAAAATCATTAATATTCCGAATTTATGACATTCGTAGAGAGATAATCCCTGACGCTCGCTGATGGAGCTAAAAATACAATCTCTCTTGTCAAGAGGAAAACACACACTTTCCAAATCTCTACACAATCACGGATGGAGCACACAAAATCTTGGGCTCTCTAGTCGGAAGGAAATCACCGACTCCAAATTTCCACGCTTCGCTCACTGGCGGAGGCCACAGAATCGACCGCTCTCGTCGAGAGGTAAACACCGACTGACTCGGGCTTGGCACTCACGCAGGCGCAGAGCTTCGGATCAGTCCGCGTTGCCACCTAGAAGATCTAGAGATCGTTACAGGGGGAAGATGCCACCAGGCATGGAGTAAGATGCAACAACACCATAGTAAATAACAAAAAATAAGGTAAGCATTACAAAATTATATATGAAGTAACAATAACTGTAGAGAAACAAAAAAAAAGTTAAAATCCTTCATAATTAGCTTACTAAAAACAGTAACAGTACAGGTTCGAATGATACTTGCACAACATTTCACTCAATGCAAAGGATTACCATTGCAGTTTTCGTGCAACCATTTGTTGCATTCGATGCACTGAATCCAGTCACACTTGGGACATTTTTTAGCATAAAAGTACCCTTTATACACAACACAAAAATCATCATTATTATCCTCATCAAAACTGTCACCACTAGTATCTAGAGCAGGGGTGTCAAACTCGTATGATATTACGGTCCGCATGGTCTATCTTATTATAAGTTGGGGACCTCATGTTTACGATCTTCAAAAAATCAATAAAATACGATTTTCATGATGTATTATGCATTTATTAATGTAAAGTTCGGTTCACTCTTAGGAGAGCCCACACCCTTGGCGCGAATTACTTTGGTTGGCGATAATTGTGCCATATTGGTAACCCTACTTTTAAACACCACATTGCCAACCCTAACTATTTCTAGCATTTTCGTATTTTGTGGGCGCGTATTTCGAATTTCATTTTGTTGTTGGGCTCCGGGCTGGCTGCGTGTGTGAGGGAATATACTTAAGACTTTTTTACTTTGTTGAATGCGAAAGGTAAGAAAGAATTGATTGAATGGTGTATGAAGGAATGATTGATTGTTTCGAGTTATGAATGTCCTAAATGTAATGATCGGCATGATGTAACATGGTCGGCAATAAAACGCATTCTTCGAAATCGTACCAGCCACACCGAATGTATGTTAGGCCATTACCTCACAGAATAAATATGGCGGCGCTCACACGATCATTCGCTTAGCGATAAGACCTTTAAGGCTTTTTTAAAATCTGTTACGCTGTATCCTCCATTAGGAAAAGATTAGTAGTAAGAAAGTAAGTGCTGTTTTTATAGGTATTTTGTATCTTAAATGTTTAATTTCTGTATTGTTTACATATATTTTCATTACGCATCCACCTAATCCCGCTATATTCCCTTGCCGCCATTGTCGGGTTCGCTTGGCGCCATCTTGTTCTGGCTTGGCGCTTTTTTCGGTTTGTCGCCAAAGGTGTGGGCTCTCTCTCTCTCTCTCTCTCCTAGGATTTTACCTAAAGCTCAATGTATTGTGTATTATACACACACATGTAGTCGCATTAATTTCCTGTTATTTGTTAAACTTATTCTATACATATTTTATATTTTTAATAAAAAAACAAAAAACATTTTTTTTTAGAATTTCAATTTAATATTACTTTTAGAAGATATTTGACGTAAATTTTTTCACAAAGCAAGTTATCAAGATTTGATTAAAAATTCTGTGATGATGTAATTTTTAAAATGGATGATAAATGTTGATTGGGATTAATCTTATCTTTTTGAATTATCGCTATTTTCCACTAAAGAAAATAATTTCCCATATAAATTAGTGGTTCCAAACATAGTCATTATTCACAACAAACGAAAAATTTTAGGAAAAAGATCTACTGATAAATGCAAGTATGTATAAAAATCTAGAATTTCAGCTTCCATAGATTTTTACTTCAACAAAGAATCACATTGGATTTGAATTAATTTATTTTTAAGCTTTCATCAACAATTTCCATATCGGTAGATAGAAAAATTGCGAAATTATAATTCACAGCTCTTAAAATAAGAATTAATAATATTCCGTTTCTAACAATTTAATTTAATGAACTTATTCAGTAAATTTTATCTTTATGCCAGTGCTTCCCAAACTTTCAATACTGGCGCCCCCCTTTTCAATCACAAATTTTATCGCGCCCCCCCCTTATACAAAATAATTTACTGAATGCAATAATAATGCACTTTTACGATAAAGCAACAATATTTATTATAAACCGTACAAATTCATGACATAAGTATTAAATTTTGTATATGTTACTTTTAAGCAAAAAAAAGTTAAGTAATAGGATAATTACTAAGTTATTTTTCCTTTCTCTGATTTTTAAATTGGAACATATTACAAAATGCGGTGGTTGCTTAGAAGACAAAATATAGATATCAGCTAAATATAGAAAATGAACTCAGAGGGTCACAATTTCTTATCTTAAAACTCCTTTCAAAAACTTTGCTCTGTAAGACAGGCCCATGGAAGTAGCTAATAATTATTAAACTTGTTCTTAATTTAGTATTAATTAATTAGTCATAAAATACTCTGATCACCACTCATACATTAAAAGCAGTGTGTCTCAAACTTTCAATACTGGCGACCCAATTTTCAATCATAATTTTTGTCTCGCCCCCCTGTACAACAATAATGTATTTACTGCAATAAAAATGCACTTTGAGAGAGAGACGCTAAAGTTACAATACGATCTTAATTATAAACCGTGCAAATTAATACGATAAGTATATTAAATTTTGTGTATATGTAACTTTTAAGTAATATATATATATTTTAAGAAAATTACTTAAAATATATATTATTTAGAATTATGTTATTTTTCTTTCTCTGATCTTTAAATTGGAACATATCGCAAAATGGTGTATTTAATTAAAGATTTATTTCCTTCAGCATTCATTTCTCAAAGTACAAATGTCATTAGAAAAATAGTCTAGTCAATGTCGCTCTCTATCATATCCATCACGTCTGGCATTGTAGGGTACGTTTGCGTGAGTCTGGGCAACCTATCGGACGTCTGCGCAAAACATGTAAAAATGCTTTTCCTCCTACAATTCCAGTCAGTTTTGGTCGACTCGATACTCCTATAGCTACCGAATCTAGCTTGAATGCACATTTTTTTTTAAATTTACACGTTAATTGTAATTCATGGTAATTAAGTATTTACGGCAGTAGATTAAAACAATATCATACATACATTTTTAAGTCGTAAGCAAACATTCGACCATAATAAAGAATCAACAAGTACACAGACGAACGAGCATGGTTCCGAAAATTAAATCAAGGCGATCTTCTCAAAAATACTTAAATTTTGGATTTATTACTACTGAAGTAAATGATGGAAAAAAAGCCCCAGCTCGATATGTGTTAAAACTTACAAATCTGTAGAACAACATGTGAAAGTTGTTTTTAAAACATGTGAAATCATTTAGCTATGTTGGCAAAGAATTTTAAAAAGTATTTTCTGGATGAGGACAGCTTGGTAGCAAGTTACGAGTGGATTAGGGATCTATTTCAAGATACTCCAGAAGGGCTCTCAACTTCCGAAGAAGAAATCTTCATAGATTTCACACCCAGTGAAAAATTAAAAGGCAATTTTGTAATAAATCGCTCTTTGAGTTTGGGGTAGAGGTGGATGAGGAATTATCTGTACTGAAAACAAAAGCACTTCGTATACTTTTACCATTTTCAACATCCTACCTTTTTCAAACCAGATTTTCTGCAGTGGATGCCTTGAAGACAAAATATAGATCTCAGCTAAATATAGAAAAATAACTCTTTAAGTGTCAATTTCTGATATTAAACCTTCCTTTGAAAAACTTTCCTCTACAAGACAAGCCCGTGGAAGTCCCTAATAATTATTAAACTTGTTCTTAATTTAGTAATAAGATTAATTGATTGAATATTAACATCGCACTGTTCAGCTACACGAGGGCTTTTGACGACGGACCACGTAATTTTGAACCATGGTCAAGTGACGTGGATGACACCTGAGCTGGCACCCCTCTCTCCTAACTACCACACCACACCAACGGGAAAACGCTTCAACTCTCAACAGATTTAACGTGCATCGCTGCCCTACACGGCGGGTCTTTAGTGGTACTGGGCTCGAACTCGGAAGAAGGCAAGCCACGATCCGATACCTATACCACTCGGCTACCGCGGCCAAATTCAGTAATAAGAAATTATTTATAAAATACCTTCTTCAGTACTGATACATCAAACGTATACTGGCTGAAACACCGACTCATCGCACGAGTTCATTTTTTAAAAAAATAAAACATTATTCTTGATATAATAGCTGAACTGTAAGAAGAGTAAAACTGTGTACACAACATTGTATACAAAAATGTAAAATAATTTTTTTTAGATAAATGCTATAATTGTAAATAACTGTTTAAAAGAACTGTATTTTTAAACCTCACACAATTAGCATTTAGAATTAATGTTAAATTATGAAAAAGAATATAAAATTCCGATGAAGAATAATTGTGTTACTTTTTAACATTTAAAGCGAGAAGACTTCAAAATGTTTTAACCCGGGAGCAGGCGCGTACTCGATGCTAACATTAATGGTAGTGCGGGGGGACTCAGTTACCCCAATGTTTTGTTTAGAATTATTTTTACTGTACACGATACAAATCGGAATTCTAGTGAATATTTTAATTTATAGAAAGTATACTTACCGGCTTTCAAGGACTATTCAATTCTATGATGATTTGAGAAAAAATCCAATAAAACTGAACTAAAATGATTCAAAAGTACAAGACCATAATAAAGGACGCAAATCAGACACTTTTTAATTATCCTACAGAAATGTTAAACCAATCAATTCTTTTCCAAATATCGCAAAACTGAATTATTTACAATTTCCCTAAGCGAAAAGCAAACGCATAAAAGAGGGGATTGAACTAATGTTGATAATAACCATACCATAACATTGAAGGTCAATCAAATGATTAGCAAACGTACTATGCAGCCTGGCTGAAAAGTGAATCATGACTTCCTTTTCTTTTTCTACAACTAATGTACAGTATTTCAATAATAATTACAGTGGTGAATTGTTTATCTTCTTAGAATTTTTCTCAGGGTCTGGGTTTCGTTTTTTCTTTTAACGAGTAATATTTTATGTTAAAACATAATGAAAAAATCTCTCATTGAGGAAATACAGCAAATAAAACAAAATGTTTTTTTTTTCTTTAATTTGGTTTTGGGATCAAAGATAGCTATTTGATGACAGAAAAAAGCCAGATAATAAACATAAATTATGTCATTTTTGTTGTGTGGATTTTTTTTTATTATGGAAGAAAGCATTTTGTTTTACTTCTCTTTCCGGTTATTTTTTTTAAATCTTTAAATTTTCGATACGCTCGCGCCCTCCTTGTAGGATCATCACGCCCCCGGGCGCGCCCCACACTTTGAGAAACACTGCTTTATGGGATTGAATCAATTGATTCTGACAGTTATCAAAGTGAAACAAGTTTTTTTATATTTATTTTCGCCAAAATAATAATATTAAATATTATCAAATATAGTTGTAACAATAGTATTGTTTAGGTTGATTAAGATGGCTGGGAATGTCAACTGAGAAAGCTAAGTTCCTCCATCCATTGTCCATCTTTTAATTCAGCACATTCATAATATTTTTATTTCCATTAAAATTATAATTTCCATGTTTTATCTGACTTTATGATTTGAAAGCCATTGTGTGAATTTCCATATAATAGGGTAGATCATTGAATTCCTTCTCTATATCTTCGAGAAATGATGCTAATTTACGATGATTAAGTCTATGTTCTCGAATATAATTTACAAATGTGGTGACTATTTTTAAAACATGTCATATGTTTAAAACAAGGGATAGTACCTGCTGGTGTATAATACAATGGAAATGCTCAAAATTGTTATTACCATGCTGTTTGCTTGTTTCTTTTAATCTTGCAGCAAATCCTTTAGCGATATCGATCGTAGTAGGCACACCATCATGCTAGGCAAGCCAACTTTTCCAATGGAAAAAACTTATATTTCTTCAAAACATCTATAAGTACATTAAACATATCAGCTCCAGATGTTTCATTTTGAATATGAATGATTTCTAAAAGTTATTCCCTTATTTTCTCAAGTCAACATATCGCATCTATGGAAAAAAAGCAACTAGCTGAACGAAATTTCTAATATCTGTACTTTCATCAATGTTGCAAAAAAGTAGGCTAAATATGTTGATATTATTGAATTATGGTGATTTCTCAAATTCTCGGCTATTTCATCAACTCTGCTAGCTGCAATATTTCGACAAACTTACATTTTTAATTTGCATTGTTTGTGCTGGAAATAATACATCCACTGCTTTATATATATAAATAAACATTATCTAATAAATTACCTTTCAGTAAATGATTTTTATCTTCTTGCGGGATTAAATGCGATAACATATAATTTTTTCTGCACAGTTGTATAATCTTCAACAAATTTAATGAGTATACTTTATTGTTTTTGAAGAATTGATCGCACACACAATTCGGCCTTGTCTTCACGAAATTTTGCAAAGTATTGGCCCTATTTTTCTTCGTGATTTGTGTCATAATGCCTTTTAAGATTAAATTCCTTAGCAACTGAAATAGAGTGTTTAGATATCAAGCATATTTTATTCTTATTTCGGACTCAGAAAAAATTGCATTTCCAATTTTATAGAAAATAACGACGTTCCTCTTGAATTTATCTTTCTTTACTCATTCTTGAAATATTATTACATTTTTTTTATTAAATAGCTTCTTAGTTTAATATGAATTATAATAAAAAAAAACTTTTATTCTCAAACGATTCAATATGCACCGCTCTTTATCTTAACCATCCTGAATATTTTTTTAAACTTTAAAAAAAAATCTGTGAGACTGCATCTTGCTGAATGGACACTCCTAACAGAGACGGAAGAAAAGAAATAAAAATCACACGAAGAATCGCGTGTAACCTCCATAAACTAGAATATGTATAATGCATTTCGGAATTTGATAAATAAAGTAATTTATATTAAAATCAAATTTAAACGTATATAAAATATTTAAAAAAAATAATTTTAATCTAAAGACCATTTCTATTATCAAAAATGATTTCTTTTAAAACGATAACAGGTAACAGGCAAAATAAATTGTATATATATATATATATATAAAAGACTCCCCTCAAATAAAATTCAAAATGAAGAAACTTTAAATTTTAAAAGTGTCAACGGGCCACAATTTACGAACTGGTGGGCCGCATGACATCCCTGATCTAATGGAATTTCTTCGCTTGAGGATGACAAACTGGCACATCTTTTTCTTCTGCTTCTTCGAAAGTTTCTTGTTTGTTTTGACCTTACCCGCCTTTTCCGGCATAGTTGATTTCCTCTCTGATTCAGTTAAGACTTCTGAAGTTAATTTCTTTACTCCAGGTTGGTTTGTGTTTTCTGACCAGAGGAATAAGGCTGTGCTTCCGTGTTCTGTGATGGGGAAGGCAACCGATGATGACTGACCAGTTATATTAATTGCATCTAAGTATTATTAATTTTAATAATAATTATTAATTGCATTTGTGGCGTCTTACGAGTCTTTTCTTTAACAAGTCCTTTGGGTTTTTTGGGCCAGAATTAATGGCAACTCTTTTCCAACCAAATCCAAGAAACGAGATGTGAAGAAGAAATGCAAATAAACTGACTTTAAATATAGGATCTTAGAGTAAGCGGGATGGCAATGTAAAGGAATGTTAGACAATTGATGTGCGTTGTGGCAGTTGATGATTATTACAGTTCGTGGTGTAAGATTGATTAAGTTCTACTTGTCGTGGATAAATATATTGGTGTTCGACTAGAAGTTAACCGTCAAGCTGCATACCATTGCAGTACTCTCACACCTAATTTTTATAATTATGCAGCTATGGGCTAAGTGATAAGCTTAACTCGTGTAACCACCCAGTATTTCATGAAAGGAGTTTGAGCTTCCCTGCGGGAAGCAGGTACTCCAGTAATCCATTAACTTATATACCATTGCAGATAAATACAAGTAGCATTACGGAATAATATAAGGTAGGATTGATTACACTTTATTAGAATTGAGGATTAGGCGGTTCGATTATTGAGATTGGTCTGAATTAGATTTAATCACATTATAAATATATGTATATATATTGTGTGTTGCGTATTTCGTCATCGTAGATTCTCTCATATTAATTATTATAATTATATTTGTTAAAGTTTTAAGTTGAATATCTTAATAAAGTCATATTAAGATAATGTTTGATCCGAGTTCTTTCGCTAACCCTACACCTCTAGCTCACGCTGATACTTCGAGGGATGTACTTCCAAGGGAAGGTACATCACACATTTGTGTTTTATACAATACATACAGTGTTACAAAATTTTTAAGTTCATTTTATTTATTTCTGAATCATTTGGCGTCTTACTCCAAGGATAGAGGAAAAATGCACGCATGCTTATTTCTTTATTTCTACAGTGTTATGGTTGCATCTGCAATCCATTGTTTGTGCTTATATTTGTATGCAATCCATTGTATCCAATATTTGTGTAACTCACTTATATTGCTAATATTTTATTTAAAATAACAGGTACGCTTATAGATTTTAAATATGAGGAACGGAATATTATAAAAGTTGTACTCACTACTTTAAAGGTTCAAAAGGTCGAAAAAATTTATTAAAAACTATTAATTTATATAAATTCACAAGCCACGATCACTGTCGGACTAGACTCTTCCCACAAGTGGCTCAAAATTGCCATCTATCGTTGCAGAAAAGTACTATTAACAAACTGGCATCTTTCCCCGAATTACCTTATAGAAAATTCTTAAGAGGTATCGGTACCCTTTGAGCAAATTCCTTTATTTACGTATTTAAAAATTATATTTTAGCATTTTATACAATGTTTCTACTGAAGAAAATGATACCAGATGAAAATTTTCATATATTATTCACACAATTTTAAAAATTTACATTTTTTTTTGAAAATTGTAAAATTTTAAAATTAATTTTTTGACCTGAATTTTTTTTATAATATTCTTATGGATGTTCTAAACAACTTTAGGGATCGATTTTAGAATAAATTTATCCGTTTTCGAGAAAAAAAAATGTTGATATACAGGCTAAAAATCAACGAAAAAGCCAACATATCTTACATTTTATTTTTTTTAAAAAGTACTTAGTTTATAGCAAAACGGATCCCTAATTTTATTACATGCTTTATTTTTAACACGCAGGAAAAAAATGGAAGTGATTGGTAAATAATTGTCGAAGGAGTAGCATTTTGAATGCACTAAGGTTTCGAAAAACACAAACTGAGAAAAACCAGTTTAAAGTTTATAATTCTGGAAAAATAATTATTATAAGCTTAATTAAACTTAAAATGCCACTTTAAAATATTACTTATACGTTTTTCATTAAAATAATTGCATTTTCATATTTTTTCAACCCTCACATTTTTATAAATGATCAACCTTTTTAGAGAGTACTATAATTGCACAAGAAAATTCAAGAAAAACATTAAAAAAATTGTTTTTCTGTCACGACAGAAATTTTAGCTGTTTTTCTTCTTATAATATTAAAGTATTACATTTGTATGAAAAATATATCAGGAATAAGAACTGAAATTATAAAAATTTTAATATAAAATGCCTTAATTTAAAAATTTTACATGCACACATTTCACAAAGAAAAAAAATGATTGTATGCATTACCTCGGAAATATTCTGCTTTATATATTGCACATCCTTTTTTCAATGTTATTATTTCTCTTTATAAATTAGATTTTTTTTTATCAGAACACTTTTTTTAGCTTTTTTTTTCTAAAAAGGGGGTGTGGCTGAATAGCCTAATTTGTTTTCAAATGAAGTTTTATTCAACTTCTAACTTCCCGACATGCACAAGTGATATATCAATCGAAAGATAATAATGCAAAGAATAGGATTAAATGAAAATAAAAAAAACGATAGGTTTGTGATTTTAGGGGTACCAAGTCCTCTTAAAATATGCAAATAATTATTTTTAAAGATTTATAAGAAGAAAGAAATTTATAGTTCACGGATTCTTCACAACTACATACCTCTTCGAAGATCTTCTGTACAAGGAAGTGTAATTTATAACCCGTTTTCAGTTTCAAAGACATCTCTCCTTAAATTACCTACCCTATTCTTCTCTTTCTCCCTTTGTGGTCATGTGATTGAAATTCCTAACTCCCGAAAGACCCGCAGTTAATTCCTGTTAACGACTTTACACTCTAATGTGATTCGGAGCTTTCTGGATCAAGGGGCTGTTTCATCAGTTCAGTAGGGGGACACTTGATGAATTATAGTGATAGAGTGGCCACACTTACAACGCAATTCACCCTCCCATAGCATTCTTTTTAAAACGATGAATGTTTAACATGAGAGGTGTTTAAAATAAGATATTGTGTTATCCGTTCACTGAGTAATTAGGTAATTGTTTTACGAACAATAATTACAAATGATGAAAAATAAGTAATTGGTTCTCATTTCATTCAATTAGTACTATTAGCTTACAATCTCTATATATTTATTTATTTATCTTCTCACTTGGAATTTTCAATCATTAATAAAATACATTTTAAAGCACTCCATTGAGCTGAAATTTTATGTACATGATTGTTTTGGATGACAATACAATAACTTAATATAGTTAATAAAAATTAATTGATTAAAACTGATTCTTCAAAGAATTACAAATACATCCACGTTGGCATCGTTTTTGGTGACTTAGTGACCATTTTGGCGACTTGTGTCAAAGCATGGAAAGGTTTTCTTCTCATATTTTAAAGCGTTCGTTTGAGCTGCAATTTTCATACACTATTGTTTGAGTAAAAATACGATAATTTAGTTATAATTAACTAAAATTAATTGACTGAAACTAATTATTGAAAGAATTACAGATACAGCCACATTGGTTTCATTTTTAACGACTTGGGTCAGAACTTTAAAAGATTTTTTTCTCACTTGTTAAAACATTCAGTTGAACTGAAATTTTATATACACGATTGTTTTGGATGACAATACGATACTTTAATGATAATTAATAAAAATTAATTACCACTTAATGTTGTGATTCTGTCGTATGTATATGCATATTTATATTAATTATAACTATTTAATTAAAAAAATAGCTAAAATAAAATTTTTCTTTGCTGATCTAAGTAGGAATTGACTTAATTAATGACTGAAAAAACTGTATTATTATAGAGAAAAGTAGGTTTCAAAAGAAGAAGAATATAAATATGAGTTTAGTCTAATAACATTTGACAACCTCGCGTGAAATATTTCAACGAAATAATGAAATGTTGTTTCTTCATTTTTTAGCTATTTATATTTTACAATTTAAGGTTTTAGTCCATCGACGATTTTTAATTTGTAAAAGTATTGTTAACTCTGCGGAATTTTTACATTTCCCTTCAAATCTAATTTAGTGAATTGATTTGAATGTAACATATTGCAACGGTAAGGTTAAACAATGGTGAAAGTTTCTTGGGGATTGCCTTCTACTTCCGGATTCATAAAATTAAATTTTGTTTAAGTTATTTTTTCTTTTATAGGTTTCCAGATTTTAGTGAATTATTTAAAAATATTTTTAAATGTTATGGGAAAATTTAATACCATGAAAACTTAAATAAATTTGATTTTGTAATGCATTTTATTACATTCATTTCATTGATTCTCTTTTTAATTGAAGAAAAACTTTAATTTTCTACAGGATTTTAAAAAACCTGTTCCAAGATATCAAAATGTGGCTTAAATTAGTTTAAATAGGGAATAATATTTTACATAAATCATATTTACGTAGATTTTTATAAAGTATAAATAAATTATTTTAGAAATTTTACAAATACTTAGAAATTCCTACTTTTCACTTTAGTTTTACTTATAAAACCTACTGAAAATGTTTATAAAAAGATTTTAAAGCTTTTATGTACGTGAAGCAACGTTTCTCAAACTGTGGAGATGCCCCCTTGGGGGGTGATAACTCTACGAGGGGCGGCACGAGCATATTGAAATGTTGAAAACAAAAGGTAATTTTAAAGAGTATTAATATAACATTATTTTATTATTAATTTATTCATTATTTATTTATTATTAATTTAACATTACTAAGTTAAGAACAAGTTTGATGATTAACAGTGACCTCCATCGGCTTGTATCAACACTTATCTTGATATTTTGTACGGTTTATAATTAGTTCCTTAACTGCCGACTAAAAGTTACGCGATTCACTCCCCAATGTTATCGTTTTCCACATCGAAGGGCATATTTTGAAGTTTTTTTTAGGGAGAAAAGTAATAAATAAGCAAATCCTCCAAAATAAGTAAATCCTTCGCAAACACTGTCAAGGTCTTTTATTGCATTCCAAAGCTGCGGAATAATTTTATGGATAGCACTGCACAGAAAAGATTGTACTTCGGAAAGATGTATATATACGTCCAGAAAAGTAATGAGTTGGCTGCGCGAAACATTGACATACGTCCGTGGCACATAAGAGGTTAAATTCGTATATATATTGTAGCTTTAGTGTCAAAGTACAGTATTATTGAATTCAATACATTGTTATTGTATGGAGTGAGGCGTGATGAAAATGATGATTGAATAAAGGGTAGCGTGTATTGAAAGTTTGATAAGCACTGACGTGAAGTATTTTTTTCGTTAATATTGTGTAATTTTTGCGTTTTTACAAACAGAA
Source organism: Trichonephila clavipes (assembly GCA_019973935.1). Taxonomy (NCBI): domain Eukaryota; kingdom Metazoa; phylum Arthropoda; class Arachnida; order Araneae; family Nephilidae; genus Trichonephila; species Trichonephila clavipes. The sequence continues at coordinate 11,501 of BMAU01006182.1, read as the reverse complement.
TTTAATTAAATAAATAAAAATATAAATTCTATCAAGGATAAGATTCTCTGGATTTCTTCCAACTTTTATCGTGTTTCCAAAAATTTCAATCACCAGCATATTTCCCTAATGAAACTTTGGTATACTTCGGTTGTTCAACCAATCATCTCCTACGGAGCAGGAGTGTGGGGTGGATCCCTCACCTTTATCCAGGTCCAAAAGCTTAAATCTATTCAGAGGATTTACTTATTAAAAATCACTACAGCCTATAAAACCTCCCCTACTGACGCTCTTAATATCCTATCAGGCATTCCCCCCATTCATATTGTTATTCGCTCTCTCTACTTTAAATTCCAACTTTGGAACAACAGGAACGATCTCCTTCCAGGCCTTATCCCAGCTACGAAATTGGACTCTTTTATTTCTCTTCATCAGATCCTTCCCGATTTTCTTTCCTTTCCCATTAATACTTTCGAGGGCCCATCTGAGTGGGAAGTGTATACTGACGGATCCAAAATCGATTCCAATGTTGGTTTCGCAGTGTGTATTTTTTTCGGGGGTCTCCCTTTAAAACATATCTCTTGAAAATTCAGGATTTTAACTCGGTCTTTCAGGCAGAGTTCTCTGCCATCGGTCTCTCTGTCTGTTGGGCAGTTCATCATAATACTAAAATTCATATTTATACTGACAGTCTCTCCTCTATTCTCTTTCTTAATAATCTTACAAATAAATCCAGTTATCTCAATTCCATTAAATTCGAATTGTTTCAATTCAGAAGCTACTACAATCTTTACTGTGGGTCAAAGCTCATAACAATAACCTTTATAATGATTACGCCGATTTTTATGCAAAACAGGCTGTATATGATGGTGAAGTGTTTTCGGTTCCCGCTCCTCGCTCCTTCCTCTCCAGTTCCTTAAATAAATTTATCCTAGAGTCTTGGACCTCCTCTTGGAATGATTGCAATACTGGATTAAGGGTCAAGCGCTTTTTCAATAATCCTAAATTAAACATTCTTCCCATTTCTAAATATCTGGTCCATTTTCTAACTAATCATGGGCCTTTCCCCACTACTTGCACAGGTTCAATCTCCTTCTTCTCTCCAAATTGCCTGTGTGGGTCGCCTGGAGACGCCGACCATTACGTATTCCACTGCCCCTTCACTTCTGATCACCATCTTGTTAACCCCAGCCCGAACGCTCTCTATCCTTGGGTCAACTCTATTATTAATAATCGTGCAATTCACAATAAATTAATTTCCTGCTTTGCTATTTCCAAATCCATATGTGATAATTTGGCTTAACTTTCCCTTTTCCCCTCTTCGGTTCTTGCTATTCCTTTAAATCTTTTTTTTTTGTTCCCCTCCCATAATTTTTTGCAGCTTCCTGTTTTAACCCTAAGTCATCATTCTGGGTTTACTTTATGATTAATTTCTTGTTTGTTTTTTTTTCTCTCTTTTAGCAAAAATGGTTTCTTTAATAAAATTCAATAACTTATCTGTTCCCCCCCTTTCTCCCCTCTTTCTCTTTTTAGTGTCTTAAAAATATAATTGGAGGAGGAAATCTAAAAAAAATCATCTTTTCAGTGTTTTTTCAAAATAAAAAAAAAATCTAACGACAACGGGAAGTGTTGGCGCCAACAGGAATTATGGTTCAAATATATATATATTTTTTGTTTCCTGTTTATTTTTTCTTTTTCACACCTCGTGCCCTATGTCTGTTTCATGATCTTTTCTTCTCCTTAGAAGATAGCACCTGTGTGTGTGTTCTTGTCTGTGTTTGTTAAGTGTTTTTTTATGTATTTGCATTGTAATTTGTAATTGTTAAGCGTTTTTCTGTTTTCCCCCAATTCTCAAGAATTTTTTGGGAAGGGACTTTGTACATGTTTTTTCGTTTAATTTGATAATAAAATACTTCTCGGAGGGTCGGATGCAGCTCTAAACCCTTTGGGTGAGCTCGATTCTCTGGCGTAAGTAAGTAAGTAATTAAATAATTAGCCTTCGAATGATCAACCACAAATAAATTGATCATCTAATGACTTTTCTGAATTTAATCCTCAAAAACTATAGCACTTTAAAATATGTCGAAAGATTAATTATGAAATTACATTTATTTGCAAACAAGGATTGTCGTTAAACCATCTGGGATACGACGTATGCCAAGTGTTACGTGGATAAAATCTAAAAGTCAATGTGAATGTAGAGAAATTATTCAGAAATTCATTTATTTCTAAGTGTTTCGTAATATCATTGAATCAATTGTTTTCATTTTGTACTTATATAAGGAATAATCACTTATAACTACGACATTATCCATATCCCGTCTGAATTTAGGTGAATATGTAGAATATCACGGAAATAAATTCTGGACTCGAAAAATATATTTCTATGATGGCTAAAATGATTCTTTGCAAACTTTATATTGAAACTAGGGTGTACCGTAGCAAGACTCCTCGTGGTGCACCCTGGGTTATGGTAAATCTGCTATAGGCACTGCCACTCTCTACATTATGACGGTGAAATCGAGGCCTTGCATTTGGCCCTCACAGCTCTAGTCTTCCAACAAAAGGCTTGTTTTCTGAGTTGTTTTCCATCTGAAATCCACTTGTTTTCCATCAGTCTTTTACCCAATGTCCTTTTCGTTTACAGTAATTGCAGCTATCTTCTTTTCTTGACTTTGACTTATATTTGCCTTCTTGTTTGGGCCTTTCTGATTTTGTAGCTATTAAGGCTTCTTGGGCTTTTTTGCTACTGTCTTCAACTTTAGTAAAGTTTCTTTCAAACATACACAGCTGCACTATCAATTCTTCAAAAATGACTTCTTGTCATCTTTAGCCAACAACATCCAACTGGATTTAAAAGGTTTCAAACTGACAAGGCAAAATATGTAAAACTTTACAGACTAGCATCAAATCTGGCAATTTACTTTCCTCTCTAGCCTCAAGTCCGTTATTCAATTCATTCCAAAGACTTCTTAGCTTTGCAATGTGTGTGGGAGATATCCTCTCCTGGAACCCAGCTGAATGCAAAAACTCTGTGCAAATTTTAAACAACTGATCTTTTGAAGTTGCTTCAAACTGCGTCCTCAATGATTCCCAAGCTTCAAAGGCTGTCTCCTTGTCCATAATCTTTTGATACACAGCATCAGTGACATTGCGATCATTGATTTCGCATAACTATTTGTTTTTCTGTACAAATCGCAGCGTTCTTTATGCTGTTTTCTTACAGATTCTTGAGCATCCGCATCTATGGATTCTGGCTTTTTCAGCTTGCCATCTATGACCTCAATCGCTCCTCCGTGGTAGTCAAGTAGGACGCGGATCTTCCGTTTCTACATCGGTCAATCTATTTCGCCAGTCAAAGGCTTAATATGACGGCTGAAATCCATACTTATTTCCTTTCTAGAAAATTTAGACTTGCAAGTTTCTTAAATAATCCGTATCAGTATCTCTAGGCTAAACAACAACCCTCTTCTGCTTCTTCCTCGATCGCTCCAAAAATGGCGGCACGATCACGCCACCTTCCCGCCAAACTACCGATCGGCGAAACTTTGCCGCGACTTGTTGCCTCCAAGAAATATCTCTGCCTTTTCTATCATAAAAGACTTATAGCCTTGATACTTCAAGCATGGTTTAAGCTTGTGCTGGTACCCATAACCTGTTTAAGTTTTATTATTAACGAAAAATAAATAGGATACAACCTGCACACTTGGTGACAAGAGCTAGAGAGAAAAATACCATGAGAAAAACCAAAAATACAAATGAGAGATACAGGCGCCATCTATTAGCATAAGAACAAAATCCTGTTAGCATTAGATATTAAGTCTACTTACGTATAATCGCAACCTATTGATGACATTATATGAAACGAAGCACGTGATTGCCAATTCAGTGCATACATGACATGCGAAATTGGGTGAAAACGTTGGTGATTGTTGCGATAATACACAAGTACCAAAAACAATTACAATCTTACGACCACCTGCTTTAACAACAGGTATTCAAGACATTTGTATGTTTTTCTCGTTCTCTGACTCCTATTCCAGTTTGATATGTAATTACTACTAACACTGCTTTTACTTGGCCAGTATGATGACCCAAGTTCGACTTTCTGCAAGAAGATTTTATGCACTGAAACCAATTGTATACACTTAAAGGTTAAAATAAAGACATATGAAATTCCAAAACAGCTCTGAGTGGGCCCTGTATCAAAATTCTCTTAGGGGCTCTTTCCAGACATAAGCACCATATTAGTGACTGTAGCAGTGACGTAACGGAAAATAATTGGGCCCCCCGCAAGGTCAAATCTTGGGCCCCAAGCCGGATATATATATATATATACAAAGAATTGCAAAACCATAACATAATGTACCTTTACACATCACGTAAAAATATTTAAATATTTAACTTAGAACTGAATATAAAATCAACCTGTGTTTGAGTAAACAAAGTAAATAACGTTTAACATTAGAGAGTATTTATAGTATTTAAAAAATGGAAAATCTAACAACAGTCGACTGATAACCTGGTAACTTAAATAAAAACGATACACTAAGAAAAACACAAACACTGTAAAATAATATTTTTGATTTCAGATCCTTATGATAGAAAAAGGTATCACTTACCAAATTCTTCGTTTATGAATCCCGGGATGAGCTTGACCTTGTTCATCAAGTTCCCTGGCATTACTACTACTAGCACTTGCACAAGATGATGAACTCGCGGATATTAAAAAGTTATCCAATTTTGCATATTTGCAATTAATATTATACTCCTTTTCCTTTCGAATTTTTTGTTTTTGAGAACCATTCAACGTTTTTTTAACTCATTTTAGGGCCGCGTTTCTTCTCGTTTTATTAACAAAATAACAGTATAAGAACCAGAATAATTAATTCCGTTTACAAAAAACAGTTCTAATATTACAAGAGAGAAAAGTGGATCAAAATGTTTTAACAGCGAAGGAAACTCCCTATATTGAAGTGCATTGGATATAAAAATATATATGTTCTAAAAACAATTTTGTGAAACATTTCTCATTATGCTTTATTTGATTGAATACTCATAAATCTACGGAAATTTCTGTGGGCATATGGGTTTCTAAATCATACATCTAGAGCATGTAATCATTTAAAATGCTCTCTATGCGTTTTCAAGTATTGCAATACTATTTTTCATGAAAAAAGCATAACAGATGGACGTTATTTACGAGTTCGCTAAATGAAAGTGAAATACATGTGGGGGGGAAGCTAAAGACGCCAATAAGTTACTTTGCTACTATAGTAAAAAATAACATGTATTTTTTTCTTCCTACCGCTAACATGAATTATACTGAAAAATAATGATGAATTGTTTTATCTTTCTAGCATTTTATCCAATTTTCCGTCTGACTTCCTTTTATTCTGTTAATAAAGCCCCGTTTACATGGAAGCCGGCATAATACCGGCAATTTCGAAATGCGGATGAAAGCCGGGATTATACCGGTATTTTTTTTCGACCCGTTTTCATGAGAATCGGGTGCGTTTACATAAGAATCGGGTGATTTGTTGATAGATTCATGTGATTATAAAATGTAACCATGGAAACAACTAGAATTTATAGTGCGATTATCATGAAGAAGACATGTGATTATGTTTTCGTTTTTTTACCGCCAAACATTTCTTTGTTTACTATTATTTATGCTCTTACACATTTAAACTATACCCGCTAAAATTTCGTCTTTGACTATACGTGGTTGCTCGATTATAGTAAAAGATGTCGATTGTCGGAAAAAAATCTTTTTTTAATATCCCGGTATAAATTCGAGTGTTTAGTAAACATGGATAAGAATGACATTTGTTTTCAATACCAACCATTTAGAAATCATCGCCACCAAAAACCGAACTCCCTTTTTACTATTTTTGTGCTCACATAAGAAACAGATAGAATCGGCTACTGGTCCGATAAATTTTGAAAAATCACCAGCTTGGCGCGATTTTGTGTGTTTTGGAGTAGAAACCCTACGATTTGGCAAGAAAAAACTTGGCGGGATAAGTGGCCGAACAATCCAATCGGACTTTGGATAGATGTCTACAGGAATGGAAATTTTTGTTTGTTTTAAATTAAATTATATAGAGAACATACATAAAAAGATAAAAATATATTTAGTTAGCTTAAATTTTGTTTGTTTTACACATCTTCAGTGAGTTAAAGAGATATTTCTGTATTTAATTATCTAAAATAAGAACACAAAAATCTGATATGTAATCATACATGTCATATTAAAACAAGTATATATATATATATATATATATATATATATATATATATATATATATATATATATATATATATATATATATATATATTTATATATATATATATATATTTATATATATATATATATATATATATATATATATATATATATATATATATATATATATAATTTATAATACAACTTTCAAACATTAGAAATGAAAATTACCATTTGTAAACTTATACATAAAAAAATCATGTAACATTTTGAAAGTCTGTATTCGCAGTACTATTAAAGGAAAATGATATAATTTATCGAGAATTACATTCTGAGTGTCGTAAAAAATTAAGGCATTAAAGTGTGTGTATTATAGAATATAAAATTGTGTGCATATATTGAATATTAAATTCCTGTTCTCTTGTACATGATCAAAATAAAAAGTCATTTTTAAATCTATAATTCTTTTTGTACAAAAAAAAATTATTAAATATTTGTGTGGTATCTATTTATTATGTGAGGATTTCTTAACTCATTTGTTTTCCAGAATTTGACTGATACAAATTTTTCTGATACAGATGTACCTTTTTTTTACTATGGATAGCAAATATGCATTTATTGGTATTTGCACAATTAAAATGTAAAATTCAAGAATTTTGATAAATTTCATATAAAGACTTTACACTTTTTATTGAAATATCAACATTGTGTGTTAAAGAAATCTGTGCAACCCCAGCTGAAATGTATTAAGCATAAGAATACTCTGGATTTTTTACATAATTATTAAAGTCTAAATGTTCATATATATTGATATTATCCTGCTAATAAATTTAAGACCTAAATAAATTTATCACATTGAGTTAGTTACAAATATTGACCCAAGAAGTGTACTTAAATCAGTTCTATGATATTTATGGAAAATTAGGATCATGAAACCAAATACGACTTTACATATAGACATTTTCTGTAAGATGTTTACTTTCTGAAAGCAATGGAAATATTCCGAATTTTAATATAACCTTTTTCAACTCTCTATTTACTCTTAAATGAATAACTTGACATTGTTGTTTACAATAATCTATATTCATGTAGAATTCAGTAAAAAAAGGTAATTTCAAAGAAATTTTTTCAAAAATAAGTGTTTTATCATCCAAAATCACTGATATTCTTGTGTAACATATGCTTACGGGACAAATTTGGGGTGCTTGTATTGTATAATATTGACCAATTTCTTAAAATAAAAAAAAAAACCCGCCAAAATGCTGCGATATACAGCCAATAGTAGAAACTGTCCCTGATCACGTTTGCACACAGTAACAATAATAGTGATGTAATTGTTTTTTTTTTTTGAAAATTATTATGTCTTTTGCTTGGCGAAATCAGTTGGCAGTTTAATGCATGTTCCAAAATTTGTGGAATGGTACGAGTACTGATTTAGCATTTCTTAGAGAAACTTTGAAGTAATTTAATATTTTGCTCATGTGTAATTTGGGAAACTGAGAAATTTCATGAAATTTAGGAATGCCCTGGTAAAAGAATCTTGCTTACAATTAGTACACATTGTGATTAATTTATTAATGATAAACTTTGGTAACTTATCGAATTAATAAGGATTTTTATTAATTTTCAAACATTAAATTTCAGAGTGAGAATTCTGAAATTTTTTCTGATGTCGTTTCGTTCTTCCATTTTTCTGAAGTATTAATGTAATATAAAAATGATACTTCAGTTGCATATCAGTGATAACGAAATAACATGTCATGTATTTGTTTCTTTTATTCAACTTCTTTCTATAAGTTGCATGATTTCAGTATTCTAATTTGTTCTATGTAAATTCTAAAGTTGACTGTATAGAAGTGGATTTTATAATTCTGCCAGTTTGTAAGATCTGAAATTTCAAAATTTTTGTGATATTTCATTTAATCTAGACCCATACCATATACAATTTCTCAAAAATACTATGAAAAGTTTTGTAGCTTACCTATATACAAATGTTATAGGTTTTTGCTTTCTAGTTTCTGGTATATTTCACACAGTTGGCTGACTAAAAGACTAGTTTTTGCCATTAATTTCTTTGAAAACAAAGGAAGACCATTTCAAATCTTACTTTTGTAAATGTATTGTATTCAAAAAGGGAAAAAAAGCATTGATTTGATTAAAATAGTTTTGAAAGTATTGAAATTAGAGTAAATAAAATTCGCGGAAACTTTGAAGAAAAAAATGTTTTTATAATTTTTTGTTTACTATTAATTGCCTAATCACTAGGTGTTTAAAAATTTAAGTTTTTATGTCATAAACCTAAAGTGAACATTTTAGAAATTCTACATAATTTGACCTTTTTTATCTATGAAATCTTTGATTTAGGAGATAATGTTCTTTAATATTTTTTTTGTTTGGGTTAATGACATTTAATACTCTTTTGTAAATATTTTTAAAAATTAATACTTTATGTTGTAAATAAATTGCAAAAAGCCATTCATAAGATTTTCAGAGAATTTTATTAGATGTTATCATCAATAAGATAAAAATTGAGATATAATAATTGTAAAAGATATTATTCATGTTGAATATTTGCAGATAGATCCTCGATTTGTCCTTATAATGTTACTCTTTCAGAGAGTCTGATTTATATAGCAGATCATGAAATGCTTTATTTACTTATAGTGCATTCATGTAATGTTAAAATTAAGTGTCAATAAATGATGTATATTAAAATGAGTATGATTATTTAATAAAACTATATACGAGAAATTTTCATGAAAACAATTTAATTTGTTCTACAATAAAATAATTTTATTAGAGAGAGAGAGAAAGAAAGCCTTTTTCTTTAAACAAGTTTCTTAATTTATTCAAAAACGTCCAATTAATTTATTTCTGAATGTTGGAGACAGGCATTTTTAAGAAAATTCAAACCTTTTGAAGGGTAATAATTACAAAGGAAGTCTGTATAAAGTATATCAAAAGTTAGTTTTTTTATAAGATTATTTCAGATATCCAAAACATTTCAATGATGTTAAAAGCTATTTTATTTCCATCTCAGAATTCCTAATAGTTAAACAAAAACTTTCATATTAACCAACTTTAATTAAAAAGCTAAATTACAATTTTTGTTTGTATTAAAGTATGTATTTTCTTCGATGTGCAATGTTTTCATAAGAACTTGTTCATAGTATGTTTTATAATTGTGGGATTATTTAATCCTTCAAGGAGAAAAAGAAGTATTTAGTCTACTTTTATAAAAAAAATAATTTTGTATGTATATGTGTTTAAAGAGATCTCTTTTGGTAGAGTAAATCATGGTTTGCTTTAATAACAAAAATTAAATGGTTAAGTGAAAGTGGATCAAAACTGAAGATTTTAGAAAAATAAATTTTCTTTTTAAGTTCTTATCCTCGTGAATTTAAAAATAAGTTAATATAAAACAGATCATTCAATTGGTTATATCAACTTTCACAGTAAAAAAAATTCAATACACCTTTATGGAGTTATTTAGTTACAAGATATTACTAATTTTGTACTTTTTATATGGAAACACTCAATTAGATAAATCAGGAAAAATAACAAAAAAGGTTGAGTCCTAGGAGGACCCACTTTTGGTCGCCAAATTTTTTCTCACCAAATTTTGAGCGTAACTGTTACAATATGGTAACCCTTCCATTTCACCCCTAAAATTTGGAATTTCAAATCACCGAAAAAAATGGCAACCCTAAAAAGGGTGAAACGTATTTCGCCTTTTCAGGAAAAAAACGGTCTTTTTGACCCCTGACTTCGCTTGAGAAGGTTTGCTCTGCACCAGTTTGTGTTAAGAATGGCTTGTGAAAGCAAATTCCTTGAAAGTGAGGCTACAACAGGTTTCTTTGTGCTCCTGGGCACAAAGGGGAAGAAAGATACGTTAGAATGGTGTATGAAAGCTATCTTAATTGCTTCACGATATGAATGTCCGAAGTGTAGAAAAGATATGAGTTTTTGACCAGATATTGGTTCGGCAAGAGCATGAATGCGTTCGTTGTGAATGACTTGAAAGTCAATGAGAATACTGTCGTGGACTGGTATATGTTTTGTCGTGAAGTATGTATGACCCGTAAGAGTAAAGTAAGTGCCTTTTAAAAATTTAAAATGAATTTCATGTATTTCTTTGATTTTATCTTTGCGAAACTCTCCTTTCGTCCTTTTTTTAAAAACGTAGATCATGTACTACACACTGGTCTTAGAATGCTTTTTTAAAATGCATTTCATCGGTTTCTCCGATTTTAACTTTTTAAAATGATTAGTTTAATGTATTTCTCGATTTCATCTTTTGCGAAACGCTCATTTCGTCCTTTTTTTAAATAAATCATGTACTGGTTTTTGCGTGTTTTTTTAAATGAATTTCATTAGTTTCTCCGTATTTATCTTTTAAATTATTAATTGAATGTATTTTTCCGATTTTATCTTTTTGCAAAAGCACATTTCGTCCTTTTTTAATGTAAAACATTTACTACCAACGGTTATCAGGCGTCCCCTCACGCCATTCCAGAAACTGCGTTCATTTCATGATTTTGGAACTTTTCGTACTTCCCCCACTTTCAGAAACCAACTGTTGCTCTTTGGGCATTTCGCCCCCCATCTGACACATACGGTTTCCAAGAGTTTTTCGTCTTTAACGCCATTTTGAAAAACTTTGTTTCTGAATTTGAGCTAGTTGGCGAAAAACATTTTTACGCCAAAAACACCAGTGGGTCCTCCTAGCCAATGGCGTCCAACAAAATGGAATTGTTGGAGTAAAAACGACAAATATATATATAGAAAACGATGGCATTCTGTGCCTCTACTGTTTAAGAAATCAGTACGTACAGTTTAAAAAAAAAAAAGGAAAGAGAGATTGGATTGAATTTTTACGTCGCACTTGTTCAGCTACACGAGGGCTGTTGATGACGGACCACGTAATTTTGAACCATGGTCAAGTGAAGTGGACGACATCTGGAGCTGGCATCCTCCTCTAACTAACTACCACACCACACCACGGAGGACGTTTCAGCACTCCACAGATTTAACGTGCATCACAGCGGGTCTTTTAGTAGCACTGCGCTCGAACTCGTGACAAGCAAGCCACGATCCGATACCTATACAAATCGGCTACCACGGCCACAAAAAAAAAGAGAGACAAAGGATTAAATATATATATTTTACATTAGTGTAGTTGAAATATATATTTTTACCACTATTTAAACAAAGACTTTTTTTTTTAAAAAAATAATGCAAGTAAAATTTCCATTACGACGACATACAGAATCAACCATAGGATTCATATAGG